>JAWPHD010002067.1:0-277215 GCA_037043455.1 Cyrtodaria siliqua | reverse complement strand
CTACACTACTAAGAGTATAAAGCGTAATTAGGATATGATTTTAATGAGATTGTTCGTCTTTGTACTTATTATTTGTTTCTATGCGGTTATTTTGTTGACTGTGGACCTTGAATGCTACATTTCCTTTTTGACTTTTATATCTAATTTAATAACACTGAACTTTACAATTATGTCTCCTTCCATGCCTACGCCATGATTCACCCATGTTTACTCGAACATGAATATTTATAGGCTTGTTACATAAAACGAACCCTTTCTAAATTTATATCAATTTATAGTGCTGGAGCCCATACACGCATCAATGCATTGCCAAATGAATGGATTGGAAAAAAAACACAAATAATTTGCCAATGTGTAATATGTCTGTAGGGGGCCAGTAACAATCCCAATAATTGATTTATTGCATTGAGCACCTTTTTTAAGGCAAACGCCAATATACAACGAAGAACAATATATAAAGGAAATTGTGATGAATTGTAATTTATTTATGCAAGGAAGTGTTATGTAAACGCCTTTTCATTGTATCAGCTCAGTTAAGATAAACTGCATATTTGAACATGTATTGTTTGTAATAACTACACTGTTGTCATGCTTTGTAATTGTATTTTGTAAACTCATGGGCTTTTAAGCCTATTGGAAATTGGAAATAAAGATCTATCTAACCCATTTTAATGGAGCGTCAACGTCATTGAGACGTTCGCGCAATTTGACGTTGACGTCACGACCGGTACAGTTTAAAAGCATTATTAATTACTTATTTTGTTGTTACTAAACGCCTTAAAGAACTATTTGCAAAGGATTTCAACTCTGAATCGGAATTGTAGTCCATATTGTTTTAGTGACCCTCTATGAAATCTACTGACCCACTATAGAATAATAGAGGGTCACCATGTGACCGCTCTAATCAAATGAAATTCCTAGGATTTTATGCGAGGTGCAATAATAGTATCATGGCAGAAACAAAAACGTATTATGAACAGTTTAATATGGATTTTTTCCCCAATGAATATATCATTATATCAAGAACAACGCGAAATATGCGAAGAAAATTTAAGGGAAACAGAATGTTTTAACGCTCTAAAGGAAATGAAAAATAATAAAAATCAAGGATCTGACGGAATAACATCAGAGTTTTATAAAATATTTTGGAATAATATTAAATACTATTATATTAATTATTACCCAAATAAGACAAACAAAACATTTACTTCATTGACAAACTGGAGACCTATAGTGTTATTAAACGTGGATTATCAAATTGCTACTAAATATATTGCAAACCGCCTGAAAAAGGTTTAATATTAACTAATTGACAATAGCCAAACAGGGTTTTTAAAAGGTAGATATATTGGGGAAAACATAAGAACTATATTCCAAGTTATTTGATTACTTGAATGATGAAGACTCGCCAGGACTAATATTTTTTGCGGACTTTGAAAAGGCCTTTTGTGATAAATAATTGTCATATGTCGGATTATTTTAAGATAGATAGAGGAGTAAGACAATGATGCCCACTGTCGCCTTATCTGTTTATTATAGCAATTGAAATAGTATACAAAGCCAGAAGAAAACATAATGATATTAAAGGTATAAACATTAATAATAGTGAAATAAAAAACACAGCATTCGCGGATGATGCCACTTTTATTCTAGATGGGTCCAAGAAAACCTTTGAAACACTAGTGAATCTAATCAATAATTTCAAAAGCATCTGGATAAAAATTAAACATAAACAAATCAATAATATTAAGTGTCGGTTCATTAAAAGATTCAAACGAAAAATACTGCGAAGATAAACAATTTATATGGACAAAAGACAAAGCAACAACACTAGGAATCGTTTTGCAAATGGAAAGGGAAAATGTCAATGGAAAAAACACAAGTCATCTATCTTAGGAAAAATAACGGTAATCAAAACATTTGCCTTTAGTTACCAAAACTAATATATATCCTCTAATTGTCTTGGAAAATCGTTCAAAGGAATGTCTGAATCAAATTAAAAATAAAATGTACGCATTTTAATGGGACGGTAAACCAGATAAAATCAATAGAAAAACAATTATTCAAGATTATGAAAATGGGGGTCTTAAAATGATAGATTTTGACTCGTTTATCAATTCATTTAAAGCGGGGTGGGTCAAAAGAATTAATGATCCGGAAAATCAGAGTGACTGGAAGGATATTTACATGAAGGAATTAAACAAATACGGTGGGAGTATTTTATTTGTAAGCAATTTAGACATTAAAGATGCTAAAAAGATAATCACTCGATCCACCTTTCTGTCTGAAATAATAAACTGCTGGTCAGAAATAAACTTCAATAAAACAGCTAAAAACATTTCTAAACAGATACTATGGAATAATTCTTACATAAAAAATCAAGGACATACTATTTAAGTCAAAACATGGGATAATATGGGTATTAAATATGTTGAACAATTGCATAACCACAGATTTAGGCAATTTCATACTTTTGCACATTTAAAAACATTATACAACATCCATAATTCTGAATTCCTAAACTACAATTGTTCAAATAGATGGAAACAAGACATAAACAAAGAAGACATAGCACATAATGATATTGAAATAACGCTATTGCAACAGATAAGAAAACAAAAAAATGCCAATAAGTTATTATACAACAAACAAGTTGAACGGATAAAGACAGAATTGCCAATTAAACATCACATAAACTGGGAAGAACATCTAACACACATCAACTGGAAACTGATACATATCTTACCCTTCACAAGTACAATATACACAAAACTTAGATCTGTTCAGTATAAATATATAATGAGAATTATACCCACAAATAATTATCTATAGATGTGTAAAACAAGTAACACATGTCTCTGTGATTTTTGCAATATGCATGTTGAAACAATTGAACATCTCTTTTGGGAATGCCAATCTACTAGAGCATTTAGGACTGAATTACATATTGTTTTTAAAAGGGAATATTGTTCCTCTTGAACTGATTTTCAAAACAATCTCCTTTCAAGATAAAACTTATAAAGTTATTTTAAACTCTGTTTTAATAAGTTCAAAGTATTTCATTTTTAAGAATAAGTATGCAAAAACGATTCCTATTTTAAATCGTTCATCTAATATATAACAAAATTGAACATATAGAACGTATTAAAGCCATTTCTAAGGACACACTTGCATATCATTTAAAACAATGGGAATTATTAAATTTAAAGACAGAAAATTGACAGACACTATTCGGTTAAAAAAACATAATTTCTCTAACCTTTGTTTTATCAAAATAAAATCTCTCTCTATTTCTCTCACTCTCTCTAAATCTATCTGTTGTTATTGTCTTGATATGTTTTTCTCCTATTCCGTTCGTATGTTTTCTAATACTTTATATTTCTCTCCTTTGGAATATATTTCTTGGAGTGCATACATGTGAAACGATACTTTTGTTTGAGTCTATAAAGATTACATGTATCACATTGCTATATATGTTACTTGTGTAATGTAAGAAAAACATCTGTTGTTGTGCATATATGTATTATAAGAAATAAAAATATTGAAAAAATAAATAAAAATGACACATTAATAACGCCATGAGTCACAATTTGAGTACGTTAGTTACCTGACGCTCCTAGCTCTTGTAGTCAGGTTATTAATCACAACGTGAATTGGTAAGTTCTCATATGACGTTGCTAATCTTCTAGTCAGGTTATTAATCGCCATGTACAGTGTTAAGTTCTCATTTGACGCTCCTACTCTTGTAGTCAGGTTATTAATGGCCATGTACATTGATAAGTTCTCATATGACGCTCCTAATCTTGTAGTCAGGTTATTAATCGCCATGTACAGTGTTAAGATCTCATATGACGCTCCTACTCTTGTAGTCAGGTTATTAATCGCCATGTACATTGGTAAGTTCTCATATGACGTTGCTAGCTCTTATAGTCAGGTTATTAATCGCCGTGTACAGTGTTAAGTTCTCATATGACACTCCTAGCTCTTGTAGTCAGGTTATTAATCGCCATGTACAGTGTTAAGTTCTCATATGACGCTCCTACGCTTGTAGTCAGGTTATTAATCGCCATGTACAGTGTAAAGTTCTCATATGACGCTCCTACTCTTGTAGTCAGGTTATTAATCGCCGTGTACAGTGTAAAGTTCTCATATGACGCTCCTACTCTTGTAGTCAGCTTATTAATCGCCGTGTACAGTGTAAAGTTCTCATATGACACTCCTAGCTCTTGTAGTCAGGTTATTAATCGCCATGTACAGTGTTAAGTTCTCATATGACGCTCCTAGCTCTTGTAGTCAGGTTATTAATCGCCATGTACAGTGTTAAGTTCTCATATGACGCTCCTACTCTTGGAATCAGGTTGGTAATCGCCATGTACAGTGTTAAGTTCTCATATGACGCTCCTAGCTCTTGTAGTCAGGTTATTAATCGCCATGTACAGTGTTAAGTTCTCATATGACACTCCTAGCTCCTAGCTCTTGTAGTCAGGTTATTAATCGCCATGTGCAGTGTTAAGTTCTCATATGACGCTCCTACGCTTGTAGTCAGGTTATTAATCGCCATATACAGTGTTAAGTTCTCACATGACGCTCCTAGCTCTTGTAGTAAGGTTATTAATCGCCATATACAGTGTTAAGTTCTCATATGAAAATCCTAGCTCTTGTAGTCAGGTTATTAATCGCCATGTACAGTGTTAAGTTCTCATATGACACTCCTAGCTCTTGTAGTCAGGTTATTAATCGCCATATACAGTGTTAAGTTTTCATATGACACTCCTAGCTCTTATAGTCAGGTTATTAATCGCCATATGCAGTGTTAAGTTCTTATATGACGCTCCTAGCTCTTGTAGTCAGGTTATTAATCGGCATGTACAGTGTTAAGTTCCCATATGACACTCCTAGCTCTTGTAGTCAGGTTATTAATCGCCTTGTACAGTGTTAAGTTCCCATATTGTGAAACTAAATGTACGTTATTCTAAATCAATGTTGGATACACAAAGCTCTTTAACTGACGACATGAGTAACCATCGTACCTACAGAATATGTGTACGTCTAAAAGTTTGATACATGTACGAGGCATTTGTAGTCCTTTAATTCATCACTCGGTTCAGTTCTCAATAACTCGGTTTTATTGAGTCAGTCCGTGAGAGATAATATATGGTACGCACCTCTCACATCCCCTATCACCGGCTTAAGCTGTATTCTATTTTTTGGACTTGATGACTCCAACGGACCAGTAATGATTTGTAGTCGATGCGACGTTTTACCAGCCAATAATTACAATCACTTATATAACAAATGTTGGATAAACAACACTCGTGACTCCAGAAAGGATTTACCTTGTACTTTGCCTTCTATTACATTATTTTAGATATCCAACACGTGAGGTCCTCTAATTCCTCTATAATAACACAAACATGAATTACCATGTCGTGTGTGGTTTAGTTTTCATTATTCGTAGTGTTACGTAGTCCGTATATTGACGGTGTGCATTTCCATGACTAAGGGTTCAAGTCCTCTTGCCCACCTAAACATTCTGGTGATTTTACATCTTACATCGTTTATCATCCGTGTCCACTCTTGTTTAAATATAGTCCCGCTAATGCAGTAGAGATAGAAGTTGAACGTGAAATTACTAGTTACGAGACCACAAAAAATAGCGTTCCACAACTGGATGATTGCAAATTGCTCTGTGTCTGGAACCAACGTTATAGTACTGAGTGTTGTCACGAATATACAATACGGTGACGTTGTTAAGACGAAAAATGCACTCAAAACAAACAACATCTTCGTTGCTGAATTATTTCTTCTGCTTATGGTTCTTGTCTGTCCCGAGCTTGAAGTGGGTTGAACTTTTTGCTGTTGCATCTTCAATGTTACTGCGATAAGGCAGTTTCCAATAATAACTATTGTGATTGGGCAAATGTTTAAACAAATTAAAACCATATATTGCCAGGTTACACGGTAGAATTGGCCAAATGACTCCGACACGATAACGCACATTTTCACAACCGTTACAAATTCGCCTTGCATTTTGTTTTGCTCAACCAACTGAATATCATTTCCGAACAAAAACGGACTTGCAAACGCTGCTAGAATAGTCAACGTGACTAATGTTATAATCAAAGCAGTCCTTGGCGTCATTTTAGCTTTTGCAAAGGTTGGACATTTAGTAAACAGAGTCCTCTCTACAGTTATTAATACAAGTAACCATACTGAAAATCCTGCCGATGTGTAAAGTACCAGTCTTGGAAAATGCAATTAAATATTGACCAATCCGCAACGCTAGTATCAGTAAAAGTATCTACTGAATTATACAAAACAGACGCCCAGATGAATACAGCATCAGAAATTGCCAAAAATAAAAGATACACGGTTGTAGAATACTTCCTCAGTCGTCTTCGGGATAAAACCACGATGTTCAGGGTGTTACCAACTGTTCCAAACACTAGTTGTACTATCGGAACTATTCGCCATATCCACAATGCTATACTACACAATATAAATCCAGTTCTGCCACATTTTGATGGTATTAATTCTATGACGGGAGCGTCATATGATCCGTTGTTTGTAGTATTAGAAAAAGCAACGATAGATCGATTAGACATTTTAATTTGTAAGTAAAGTAACCTGTTCAACACTGTTTTTTATATCATCCATTTTGATTAAACCGTTTTTTGTATGTGCACTGTTTAACAACCTTTAAATAAAAAGATTTAATTTTACAAAATATTGTCTTGATGCAACCGTTCTTTGTAGGTGCACTGTTTAATAACATTTAAATAAAAAGTTTTAACTTCACAAAATATTGTAATAAGTAATTTTATTTCAAACGAAGAACTTGTTTTAAAATTAATTACAATATATATATAATGTTATAGCGTTCGATATTAGTATGCTATTTTATTGCGTTAGCATAATCAACACAGTTTTTTGCGAGCTTTTGATTCCAATATGAAGTTTACTTCCTTATATATATTGCCATTAATCTATAATCTTAAACCATACACGTTGTTTTTTTAAGTATTGTCTTAATTAAATAATATTAATATTGGAAAACATCAAAGAACACATATTCCTATTTCAATTCTACATCGGCGTAATGCTGGCTGTTTTGTACATTAGCGTAATCCTGGTTGTATTCTACAAAAGTGTAATCCTGGCTGTATTCTATATCAGCGTAATCCTGGCTGTATTCTACATCTGTAATTCAGCGTAATCCTCGTTGTATTCTACATCAGCGGAATACTCGTTATACTGAGTTTAGCCTTTCATAAGATGGAGAAGTAATAGAAAATCATGTAGAATTACATTTATATTTATTCGCAACGACAGTGTTGGTATGACAACCGTCAGCAGTTTTGAATATGAACTCTTCGGGAATAATTACTGAAAAGATGACCACAGGAATGGAATAAAAAAAAATTAAAGAGAAATGTAGCAGATTTGGTATCCCTGTGTTAATGAGAGAAAATACAATTTTAATATATAATAATTATCAGAATACTCATTATCTGAGAGAATATACTGAGCGAGATGTTTTTTCTGATAACGAATGTAATTAAGTTATATATAGAGTATGGTTTCATTGAGTTGGCGTCGCCCATCGAGGTGTTTAAATTAATCAACGAGATGAAACCATACTCTATTTGTTTTGTAGCACGTCCATTTCAGCTCTATTTCAGTTATTCTAACTGTTATTCTCACTGTTATTCTCACAGTTATTCTGACAGGTCTTATTTTCAATTAAACGATTTACACCTGTGTCTGAACAAAGAGAATTGTCTGTGACCATGATGAATGCAGAGCATTAAATCGTTTAATTTAGGGTAACTAAAGGGGCGTGGCTATACCGTACTACAACTACCGGATATTGGAATTTAGAGAACGGTCACTATGACGTCACAGTGTTACTAAGTACACCATGCTATAAAAAAGATAGAGTTTGTCTCAGCTCGTTGGACTGAAACGCATTTGTTTTTAAATAATTTAATATTTTCTTATTTTTACGTAGTAGTTCGTTTTGGTCGTTAGTTACATATTACAGGTCTCACGACACAGTGCATTTTTACTATGTTGGCCTATATGAATACAGCTTACTGGGCAAGTTTCCAGGCTAAAATTTACTTTTTTATTTGTCCGAACAAAACTGGACAAAATATGACACGTTGACCATTTTTTTAAATTTTGAGTGGTGTCCACCAGTGCACTTTTTGTGGCATTCACTCCAGAGTCCGGATCTGATTCCTAATCTTCTTCAACACACATGCAACTGGCATATTTTGGTGGCAGTGTCGTCAAATAACTGCACATCCAATATTTAAAACCGAAGAACACACTGCTACTTGTTATGGAGTTAGAATTATCCTACCGTGCGTTTCAAGGGAGTTAACTGTGTAGTGAGACATACACACGATTTATTTTGAAGCAAATTTAGTTTGACAAACATTTTTATAAAAAGTATATTTGTTTCCCTTTGGTATACCAATAATATGGAAACAACACCGCCTTTATATGTGCCACTCTAAAACCCCGACTTTCATATCTGACGTTAGCAAAGAATGAGATAAACCTAACTTGAAAAAAAATTCTTTGATAAAAACACTACCCTTGGTAACTTGGTAATAAAAAAATAAACCAAAGAAAATTTGAATAAATATATCAATGCTTCGATCAAGTTAAGCGGTTAAACAGTATTGTGCTAAAGCTGATGAAAACTCTGGGATTAATTTATTTTGGTCTATAACAATTCAGGCGAAGTTCTGATAAAATGTGTAATATAATCATTTTTCTACATTATATACAACTATACCACACAACCTTATCAAAGACAACATATTGCTCTCATTCAAAAGCTTTTGAACTCTTCTCCGTCAAGAACTATCACAACCTGTCTTCTATGATAACGTGATTTACAAACTTCGTCAGATCCTTGGCTATGATCACTTTCATACTTTTTTTGTTAAACTTGTTAACAGCTTTTTCAAAAGGGGTTATGATCCTAAAATTTTGCAACGCACTGCAAGCTTGGTGGTGGAACCATTTACAGTTCGCCACTATGAGTTCCTCTTTAATTGTGCGATGACCGAACAGGCTGTACACTCTATAATGACGTCTACCTATAGCCCAAAAGGACGGTGACGTTTGATGTTTGTCTGCAATGTTGTCTTGTCGTGCCCTCAATGCTTTATTCTCTTGTTGCTCTGGCTTCTGCCAAGTCACTGAGTACCTTTTTCGTGGCTTTCTAATAGTTCATGGCTGGTATTTCTTTATTTACACTGTCCCGTTTTATTGGGATGACAGTAGGGTACGTGTGCGGTGCTCTTTAGAACCTGGTTTTAACCCCCAACGGCATTTTCGCCACTATTGTCAACCCTTTTGTGTTTGCGATGTCTTATTTGGCCTTTTATTCATCTTTAAAGTTGTTCTTTGTTTCTGTGCCTGTGTCGTCCTTGAATGCTATTTTCCTGTTCGATATTTATATCTATGTTTCTAGGCTATTGTTTTTTGTATTTATATATACACGAGCATCTTTGTGTTTTTACTTATATTGCCTATTAATGCCGCCTTGATGGTTAGAGAATATTTCATAGCGGGGATTTCTTTATTTACACTGTCCCGTGTATTGGGATGACAATAGCGTAAGTGTGCGGTTTGGTGCATCCTAGGACCTGGTTTAAACCCCCAGAGACAATTTTTGCCACTGGCCGTTCAAAGGCGGTAGCCCTATTGTCAACCCGTTTTGTGTTTATGACGTCATATGCCTTCATTCCTTATTAACATTGCTATTCATGTTCGTCTTTTTGCGTGTTTTTGGGTTTACTGTGTTCTGTGAAAGCTGCATTTCCTGTTCGACTGTTATTTTTAGTTTTGTGTATCTAGTGTTACGAAGCTTTGCAATGGTAACGTACACATCTAGGCGCGGCTTTACAATCAGTATAAGGAGTGGTCACCTGAGACAACAGCATCAAAACTTCGTTTGATATAATCGAAGTTATACCATATCCGTACACATTACCTTTCGTTCCATTAGTGATGTTGTATTATTTATTTAAAAGTGTATATATGTCAACGAATTGCTTATGTTGGACAAAGCTCCCGTGAAAATGTAGATAATGTATATTTAATTTAAAAGTTTAATTTGTTTTCTCGTTTAAAGACACTGTTTGAAATTAACATTACGTGGTATTGCCTTAATTCTATTAAGCGGAGGGAAAGCTTATATAAGCAGGATTTTATAATGGATATTTCGACAATAAAACATCTTTAAAATCATTCATTACTAGATAAAATGTGATAACCTGTTTAATAGTACTTATTAAATGTTTTAATTTTACAATATGCAAATTAAAGTTTTATTTCATGCACCAGCCAACCCCGTTTTAGCCTCTTGAAGAAGGGTTGGATTGGGTATGAAAGTTAACACCCGGACCACGTAATGACCAAAAAAAGAGTAGAGTAAAAGATAATTTAGTAGTGTTTTTCAGGTAAAATGTGTATTTTGTGTTTTCACATTTTAAAAGAATATTAAAAATAGTTTACGAGAAGTGTTCGTTAGGTGTTTGCTAATTGATGACATCAATGGCAGTTTTATATTCTGCTACTTTTCTATTTTATTTGTGATCGGTGCTTCCGAAGGATCTCCGGCGGCTAATCTGTACTTATTAACATCACACTAGCGTTCGTTTAGTGCTGGTTGGCGGCCGTAAAATATAATAGTTCTTCTCACTTACTGGTCCTTTGGGATCGTCTAGCACATTCAATGTGTATTTCCAGTCTAATAGCGCTTAGGCCTATGCTGGAGAGCGTCAAATGTGCATCGGATATTATCTCTCATAAAACCGAGTCTGTGTTTGTCCTCTCTTGTTTGTTTTTATGGGTCTATTAGTTAAAACTTTAAAAATTTGAATTTATTATTGCTTTTGCTTTCTTCTTGTTTGTCTGTTTGCGTGTTTGTTTCTGTGTTTTGTGGTTGACTGTCCTCCTTGAATGCTACTTTCCCTGTCCGATCTTTTTATATTTAATTTTGTTTCTTTTTCTATATAGACTGAAAGGAAAAAGAAACGCAACTCGGGAATTTTCGCTATATATTGTATGTACAATATGCTGCTGTTAATCGAATGGTACATGGCTACGTAAGACAGTTCCTTTCGGAAAAAATGACTAAAACAAAAGGTAAGACAGCAAATAATATTCCTTCAAAGTTTCCTTATTGACAGAGTACGCGTTTGGCTAAAACATGTGAGAAAACTTAGGATGCATACTTTTGCAAACTCTTTACGTTAAATACAGTACTGAACTGGCTCAATTTTTCAAAAACTACTCTAACATTTATATATTTCTTGTTACAAAGTGTACTGTGATTAAAACGTCTACATCATCACAGATGTGTCCTTTCTCTAACTAATTGCAACATTGTTTTTACAAAACATCTTGGGATTGCTTAGGAATATTATGTGGAATTAAGTGTGCAGTATATACAATATATAGCGGAAATTCCCGAGTTGCTTTTCTTTTTCCTTTCAGTATATATTGACATATCTAACAAGCATTTGCTTAGTGCAGTGTGGGGCTGTAAAATGTCTTCCCACGCTTGCTTCAATTTAATTCAAATTTTCAGGTAAAATATCCATATACAAGTTATATAACGAAAACTTGGTAAGATGAGAAAATAAATTGCAGATAAACGAATCTGACTATCTAACTATTGTTAATTATCACAGAAATTCTATCAATTATCGCATTATCAATAACAGTTTTATTATTGATATATCACAGATATGGTCATGCACTTTCCAGTTTCAATTTATTTTTAAAATGTGTTGTCACTGAATTTGAATATAGTAAAAATTATTCATTTAGTTCACTGTTTAAGACAAAATTCAACTAGCACCCAATTAAATTGTATATCATTGAAACAGACATTTTTAGTGGTAAATAAAAATACCTTACTTTTTAAAATCGGTTGAGAAATAAAATGTTCACAGGCAAAAGTTGTTTCTGATAGGGCATTTTCAATGCAAAATTAAAAGTATCAACAAATTTGAAGATTTCCTTTTTGAGAATTTGTATCCAAAATTGTATTGCGTTGGATAAATATGAATTAAAACACTCTGAAAAGTTATTTAACAAAATATTATGGCTAACTGAAGTTATGTGGGATTATTTTATTTTCTGCTTTCCCATCAAGAAGGACTACATTTACATGGGAAAAGCCCCGCCAAGATAACATTTTGGCTGTACAATATTGATTTCACAAACGATGTTGAAAAACCTTTGGCTGAAAGAGGCGCTCCGAACAATAGCTTTCGTTTAGTAACGATCATATTGCACCATCTATTTCTTGCAGTACTTCTGCACTGAAGCAATTTTTGCAGTCAAGTCCGTTTTCGGCCTTAAAAGGCGACGTGTGGCGGCCGTAAAAGGTCTCCCCGCGCTATGAACTTTAAGTAGTAGTGTTACTATGTTACTGTTTACTGATTCTTTAGAAGCATCAAACCCATTCGTTGTGGTTTTAAAGTAGAATACCGCGTTCCTCTCCTAAACAGCCAGAGCCTGTTACTTTCCTCTCTTGTGTGTGTTCGTCACAGAGTGCTCCATTTTCTATATTTATTTGCTTATAATATATTGAAGGCAAGCATATTCGTTTTTTTCTAAATTACAAAATATCAAGATTATGTTTATTGTCTAACACTGTCTTGAAATACGATAAGAACATTTTAAAACATTAATATTTGTGACACAAATGTGTTAGTAAATGCATTGTTTTGTGTTTGTTTAAAAATGTAATTCAAGACCCAGATTTTGTTTTGTTTCTATCATGTCATATCCAGTTTCGTGAATCATCGGTGATAATTTATTATTATTTATCATGCAGATATGCACTTTTCTGCCTAATAAAGCGGTGACCTAATACATTTTGCTTTATTAGGCACTGGCCAATACGTAAAGCTATGCGGAATCCCTTGGCGATTATTGTACTAACGTTATCTGATATCATGTACGTAACGTTATCTGACGTCATAAAACAGACAAAACAACAACATGGGGCGTCCTCGACAAGCGTAATATACAACGAAATAGGTACTAACAGCAAATTATACAAAAAATGTGGATAATCTACATGATGAATAGAATATTATGTTATTGCCTTTATAAAGCTCGGTACGAAAACGAAGAATGGCTCGGCTTGATAGTAAAAGACACTGACATAATATTCTCTAATTAGTATTTCCTATCAACCAAATCATAAGTATCTGGAATATATAACGATTATGCAGATGTGGTTAAATACGCATCTTTTATATTAACGTTTTGTCAGATTTATTGAATTCGTGTTATGTTTGTATCTATTACATCGTAACTCAACTTGAAGCATCTAACTTGATGATAAACATTTGAAATGAGGTTTTTGTTATCGTAAACTTTAATATTCATGATCTCATTAGGAGCATTAAGCATAGCTCACTTACAATTTCATTGATTGTTTTTATTGTCACATAAACATATCAAGACGAAAGAATCAGGGAAATGTAATAGGTTTTCGAATAAAGTAGATATAACGAACCGAAAATGTAGCATTCAAGGACCACAGTCAATCCGAAACACGCACCGACACTAACAATACTAACAAAGATGAATAAAAAGTAAGATATGACACAATAAACATAAACGGGTATAGGAGGCGAGGCCAGGAAGCGCGAGAGGTGCTGTATCTTATAATTACCGCTCATGAACAAAATCAATAAAACCGAGTCTGCTACATTTTCCCCTTGTTTGTTGCTTCCAATGATCACCTTTTCATTATTTATTATTTGGCTACAGACCCAGTTGCGTTCAAATACCCCCAAAAATGCATTTAAATTCTGGTTCTGGCATTATTCACGGAAAAGACTGCCTGTGTCGCCTTCCTTGAATGCTACTTTCCCTGTCCGATATTTTTATATTTTTTTTGATATTTTTTTCGCAGATCTGTACTGAATTTAGTTTTGGCATGTATAGTGTTGTGCTGCAATATGTATAGTATTATGCTGCAAACGTTTTCGCTCTGATCCGAATAGTCTGCATTCAATTTTCAATGATTTGAGATGGTGTACAGTGCCGTCTGGAAAAACACAGCAGTCGGTCGCAAGCAGTTGATGACTGCTTTTCATTTGGAAAAAGTTTTCTGACTGACTGACTGACTGACCGACCGACCGACCGACCGACCGACCGACCGACCGACCGACCGACCGACCGACCGACCGACCGACCGACCGACCGACCGACCGACCGACCGACCGACCGACCGACCGACCGACCGACCGACCGACCGACCGACCGACCGACCGACCGACCGACCGACCGACCGACCGACCGACCGACCGACCGACCGACCGACCGACCGACCGACCGACCGACCGACCGACCGACCGACCGACCGACCGACCGACCGACCGACCGACCGACCGACCGACCGACCGACCGACCGACCGACCGACCGACCGACCGACCGACCGACCGACCGACCGACCGACCGACCGACCGACCGACCGACCGACCGACCGACCGACTGACTGACTGACTGACTGACTGACTGACTGACTGACTGACTGACTGACTGACTGACTGACTGACTGACTGACTGACTGACTGACTGACTGACTGACTGACTGACTGACTGACTGACTGACTGACTGACTGACTGACTGACTGACTGACTGACTGACTGACTGACTGACTGACTGACTGACTGACTGACTGACTGACTGACTGACTGACTGACTGACTGACTGACTGACTGACTGACTGACTGACTGACTGACTGACTGACTGACTGACTGACTGACTGACTGACTGACTGACTGACTGACTGACTGACTGACTGACTGACTGACTGACTGACTGACTGACTGACTGACTGACTGACTGACTGACTGACTGACTGACTGACTGACTGACTGACTGACTGACTGACTGACTGACTGACTGACTGACTGACTGACTGACTGACTGACTGACTGACTGACTGACTGACTGACTGACTGACTGACTGACTGACTGACTGACTGACTGACTGACTGACTGACTGACTGACTGACTGACTGACTGACTGACTGACTGACTGACTGACTGACTGACTGACTGACTGACTGACTGACTGACTGACTGACTGACTGACTGACTGACTGACTGACTGACTGACTGACTGACTGACTGACTGACTGACTGACTGACTGACTGACTGACTGACTGACTGACTGACTGACTGACTGACTGACTGACTGACTGACTGACTGACTGACTGACTGACTGACTGACTGACTGACTGACTGACTGACTGACTGACTGACTGACTGACTGACTGACTGACTGACTGACTGACTGACTGACTGACTGACTGACTGACTGACTGACTGACTGACTGACTGACTGACTGACTGACTGACTGACTGACTGACTGACTGACTGACTGACTGACTGACTGACTGACTGACTGACTGACTGACTGACTGACTGACTGACTGACTGACTGACTGACTGACTGACTGACTGACTGACTGTAATTTCAGATGAATTCAACTATATATGAAGTTCATTCAACGCGGTTCAATACGATTAATTGACAGTTTCGATATAACATGGAATTGACAATTTTTTTTTTAGCTAAGGCTGTTCATGTACATTTGGTAGCGTTATCTGTATTGTGATACTTTCTTACTAAACTGCATGCCGGTGGTTTTCGGTTGTTTTTCTGCTTTTCGCAAGTTGTGTTGTCATTTGGTGTTCCGAGTTATCTACCATTCTGGTTTTATGCAGTTATTTGCCTTTTTAATTACTGTTGGGTTTATTTTCTAATTTCTCTCTCTATATTTTGCTTTTCAACAGGTTTTCAATTAGTAGTAGTAACAGTAATATCAATATTGTAAACATGTGCTAAGTACAGGCCATTTTATCTTTTTATACAGGAAGCTGGTCGAAGATTCCAATTTGACAGTTGAAGGGAGCCATGCCCGTTTTGACATCAACTTAAATGGCCTTTACTGGCATTGTATGACAGGTAATATAATATACTATTTTGACAAGAAAATAAGTTTCACCACTGCTTCTTGTTCAGATAGCATCATTTAATAAAAAAATCAAAACAAATATCGTGTATGGGCATAGGTGAACAATTAATGAATTAAGAAACACTGCCTGCAAGACAAACATCACACTTTTTTTTAGATTATGTACATATCCAACACAAAAATGAGATATAGGGTCCTATAGAAACCACAGCGTTCGAGCGCAATGGCATCGTAGGTCCACACTGTACTGCAAAAAAGGACTTGAAAATACAATGAAACAGACAAAAAACAACAGAAATGGTGGTGAAGACAGGGTTACCGACTTGGAACGGTCAGTAGGCAATAAGGCCTACTGGTTAGTTTGAATCGATTTTAAATGCGCACAATCCTCGCTATTATCCTGTCTTCAGCGCCCAAATAGACAAGACAGTGTAAACATAACTACATGGAACCATGGAACAAAAAACAACAGAAAGGGTGGTGAAGACAGGGTTACCGACTTGGAACGGTCAGTAGGCAATAAGGCCGACTGGTTAGCTTTAATCGATTTTATATGCGCACAATCCTCGCTATTATTCTGTCTTCAACGCCCAAATAGACAAGACAGTGTAAACAAAACTACATCCCATCAAAAGGAATTCACTAACAATAAAGTCCACATCCTGAGAAACTAACCAAAGAAACACATACAAAATAATAAACATCTCAGGATGTATCCAGAATCGTACTGAACAACCATAGTAGCTGCAGCTAAAGAGAAAACCCATCTAGGGTACGACCAGAAAACCCGAGGGATGAACGCTCATGCACCCCCCTCCCTTAGTTGGAGTTTCAGTAGGTACAATCATAGAGTCCCAGTCATCGCACAAGTGAAAAGTGAAGCGTAATGACTGACTGTAGAGGGGTCAATCACTAAACATACAGTGCGCTGTAAAACCAAAGGATTATATCCTTTTCTGACGAACTTCCTGATTAAATTTGTAAAGCTGTCAGGAAACCCGTCAGACCCCTTTAACTTTTGAAGTTTATAGACCACATCTCAATAAAATGAGGGTTGTATACAAATCCTACATAATTTAAGAACACAATCTCTCAGAACACAAAAGGTATTCAATATGTTCTATTCAAATTAAAATTCTTGTTTTTTTCGCTCCATGTTCTTCACTGGCCAGTCAATTGCTCCATGGTTTGGCTATTTGTATTGTGTTAATATGGAAAACAAAATCTCCAAGACACCATATGTTTTGTTCACTTGAAAGAACTATCTACAGTTAGTTTTATAGATAAACATTGACATGTTGAATAGTTATTTATATAAAGCTGTATCCACCTATACCGCAACCAGTTGCTTTGACACGACGATTGGGCGTAGCCAGAACTGTTATGGTCTCACATCTCAATTAATTTCCCATAGGGTTACTGTACAGCCTTTTCCAACATCTGAGCTTCAAAGCAGGCCAGCAGACATTGTTGTTGGTTTAATATCGTCAGTATAGCCCAGACCAGTAATTTAAAACAATAAAATACATAAGTTAGCCAGGTTGGTTTTTTTTCTCGCTCATGTTTATGTGACCCCTATAGAAAATACACAATTCATACACTAGCCAGCTGAATATGTGGTGATCTGGTCAAACACTTCTGAAATTTGAATGAAACCTCATATCAACATGGGATTTTCTGTATCATCTGTCTTTCACACTGCAGATGTATGCTAAAGCAAAGAAAACCCTATTTTTCAAATTAAAAATTGCCTAAAATTGAGAAAAAAAATAGAATTATTTTCTGGTTTCCTTTGTCTCTAGGTCCGTGAGCTTTCAGGGGAGATAATAGAGGTTTGAGACCTGAAAATATAATATCAGTATTCTTTAAAACCTCTCTCTGTCATAAGATACAATGCTTTGAAAGATGCTCATCTGTTAAGTCATAACAAAATATTCTCCAATCCGATATTTATGGCTTTATTTCAATGATTTGTTTTGTTTCCACTATAAAAGGAATATCAAATGTCAATGCCAGGGAAGTAAGATATGTTTTATTATTAAACAGGGATCAATTTGTGTTTTCTCTGGTTTTGTAAAAAAAGTTAATCCATTTACCCAAACCAATTTATATTGTTAGTGGATAATTGAATACATACTATTAAGGCGATCCCTTGGAAGCAATAAAAACAAACAAGAGGTAAACGTAGTAGACTCGGTTTTACTGAGTCTGTTCATGAGAGGTAATGTAATATGCAACACCTACCTCGCCTCCTAGCACTGGCTTAATGGGATAGTCTACTTTAAAGTCACAAAGAAGCCATAGGATGTAATTAATGTGTTACATTTACAATAATTCATACTCGTAAACACGTATGTGTCCAATGCTCATATTGTTCAAGTGCTAAATACTGAACAGAGCTAGAATGATAGGGAAGATACACCCAATTAAATTCCCATAGGCTCCAAGTATAGGAATGTCACAAATACAGACACTTTATGCAATGAATTCACATAAACTGCATTCACTGTGAATGAGGTAGAACCCAGCACGTTTGAATTCCTCACAAAACACATACTACTCCGCGGCATTTTACAGAGCTGTTCTCAACCAAAGACGAGAGCGCACGCCTGCCTTACTTCAAAAACTTCAAAAAGTGAGAACGGCCAGAATGAGTATTAAATTGTTTTTCTTCAAATTGAGTTAAACAAATGAAATAATTGATGGAGAATAATTTTAGCCCAATATATTATTTAACGGCACTTAGGAGTTTTCCCTTTCTTAGTGGGAAACAAACATGAGAATGGACGCTATTTCCATAGTGATTCAGTGCAGAAATTCTTTTATGACCCGTTTTATTCCCCGCTTACGGTTAGGTATGATTTGTAATTGGGTGTATCTTCTTTGACACCAACCTGAATAGCATGAACATTGACACAAAAGGCTCGTACTATTTGTATATACTAAAGGAAAAAAGAAACGAATGTCCGCTATATAATTTTAACTTGAGTCTATGTAATATTTCAGAGAAATCCGAAGATGTTTTGTCAAAAAAGGTTGCAGCTAGTAAGAGAAAAGACTAAACTGTGTTGCTGTAGAATTTTTAAAAAGAGTACACTTCTCTTTCTAATATGAAATTCCTAAATGTTGAACTTCTGCTTTGAAATTTTAAGCCATTTTAGAATTGTATTTAATGCAAAAAGATTGCAAACTTTTACACACTGTTTGCTCACCTCCTTAAATCAAACACGTTTTCTATCAATAATAAAACTTTGAAGTGATACTATTTGGTAGGTTATGTGTTATTTTAGTATTGTTTAACCATGTACCATTCGATTAACAGCAGCATATATTATAAAGAAAATATATAGCGAAAATTCCCGAGTTGCGTTTTCGTTTCCTTTAGTATAATTATAATTAGACCAGCATTCACACCGATCGTCGCCCGTCTGGATACCGGTCCCAATCCTAGATAGCAGCTGATAATGAATAATCTTGACACCTCATCTAATATCATGGTATGTATTGGCAACTACCTATACACAACGAAAAAAAGTAACACAACTCGGTATTTTCCGCTATATTATGTATCTGTAAAATGCTGCTGTTATTCTAATAGTACATTGCTACACGAGACCTTTTCTTTCGGAAAAAATAACTAAAGCAACACATAACACAATAAATGGTACCCTTTTAAAGTGTCATTATTGACAGAACACGCGCAGTCTCAAGCAGGTGAGCAAACTTAGGATGTACACGTTTGCAAACTGTTTACATTACATACAGTCCTGAAATGTCTGTAATATTCAAAGCGAACTTCAACATTTATGAATTTCTTATTACAAAGTGTACTGTGATTAAAAAGTCTACACCGGCAAACTAGCAGCAACTCGTTTTTCGCAAAACATCTTGGGATTTCTCTGGAATATTCTGCAACCCGTTTGTCTCTCTGGAATATTACGTTGTTTGTGCAGTATATCAAATTTAAGCGAAAATTTCCGAGTTTCGTTTCGTTGTTCCTTTAGTATAGATGACACTATCAAGAGGTTGTTAAATGTCTTATAAGACATAACGCTACGGGTTAATTTAAGAGCATGCCTTTAATTAATTATTATTTAGCATAAAACGTATGCGTACTTTAAAATGCGAATACACTCAGTTTTAGGTGTTTGTCTTGTTTACTGTCATGCTACAAAAACAAGCTTTTCATTAAAAACAGTTTGCGAAAGCATTTTATTTTCTTCCGTTTTATTATGAAGTTATTATGGTAAAACGAAGCATGCTATATTGAGATTTTGTGTTGTTTTCAGAAAACCCAAATGCCAAGTTATCGGAACCAATCAGATTTATTCCGTAGCAGTTTCGTTTAATATGTTTTGAAATATCTTAACATTATATGGTTTAAAATTGTTTGCCTTACATAAGGCTCGAACATAGTAGACGACGCTCTAACCGACTGCACCACAGACGAGGCGCAGTCGGTTTTTTGCGGTATTAAATAGTATATAACAAATTCCACGATCTGCAATATGATTGGTTCCGATAATTTGGCATGTGAGCGATCTCTTTGGAGCGAATACTATACTTCTTTTATTTAATTAGTCAACAGTATATGTAATAGTTTGCTCAGTTTGAGATGAAATAAAATATATTTTTTCACGATGAAACAACACATCTGATTATGTTATGATTGTATCAACAGTTTACGTAAACAGCGGTAGACGAACACGCGAGGCAATTGCAATAACTAAGAAATACTGAAAAGGGGGTTTCTTTGAAGCAACAAATACAAACAAGAGATAAAAGTAGCAGACTCGGTCTTATTGAGCCTGTTCAAGAGAGGTAATGACGAGTGCAACACCTCTCACGCCTCCTAGCACCGGCTTAAGCCGCTTTACTCATGTTTGTCTGAGTACATCCATTTTAAATCTCTTGTTGTGTTTTTAGTAGCAGATGGATTGTTTTTGTTAGACTAGAAAAGAATATAACATTTGTGTTTTCTTTTAAGAAGTCCCGGCAGCTACAGTGAAAATATAATCAATAGTTCACATTATAAAGTGACTCTTTTATTTCACTGCCTAGATGCAGTATTACATTACTTATTTTCATTTCATAAGCTATTATTACAGATGAGTGATTCTTATAGAACAAATCAAATACCACATATCTAATATATTAAAGCTATGAGAACGCTACTGTATCCATAAACTGCCACTTAGAGACTAAAACTCTGACCATTCTTGTTGATGTGCTTGGAAAGTATTGTTCACAAACAGTGTCGATCACATTATTTTCGCGTAATCTTAAGTTCGCGACTCCGTGGATCTCTGATTTATGAGCTTGTTCATGAATTCGCGCCCAAGCAAAACTAATAAATAAGTATAGTTAATCACACTTTAGGGTAAAACGTTTTTTTGCTTTTACATGGATATATACCTACCGATCATGTGATACTTTCGGATGGTTGAACTTTCGGATGGTTGAACTTTCGGATACGCTTTCGCGTTTATTATCCGCGAGTTCTTAAATTGACGAGACAGTGGATTCGCGAATATTAGGTAAAATAAATTATTCGTGAATAATACAGTATATAGCGGTAAGGGCTCGAACAGCTACGTGTACAGGGACATAGAGCACTTTATTCAAATATTAACACATTAATACAGAATCCAACATTTTAAAAAAAATAAAAAAACTATGTGAAAATCAACTTGCTTCAATTAATGTAAACGGTTTTGCCTGACTAAGTGTAAGGTACATGTAGAGGCATTGTTAAACAGTTAAATGTGCAAGAACAGCATAGATTAATTGTATTCGTAAGGAATATAAAAAGATCGGACAGGGAAAGTAGCATTCAAGGACGACAGTCAACCACAAAACACAGAAACAAACAAGCAAACAGACAAACAGAGAGGCAAAAGTAATAATAAAAGCAAAAGACATCACAAAATGGTTGACAATAGGGCTACCGCCTTGGAACGGTCAGTGGCAAAGTAGGCAACTGGGGGTCTAAACCGGTTCTAGGGTGCACCAAACCTCACACTTATCCTACTGTCATCCCATTAAAACAGGACAGTGTAAATAAAGAAATCCCCGCCATGATCTAATCTCTAACCAACAAGGCAGCATCAATAGGCAATATAAGTAAAACACAAATATGCTCATGTAAATATAATACAAAAAATCAATAGCCTAGAAAGCCACAATGAAGGTACTCAATGACTTGGCAGAAGCCAGAGCAACAAGAGAATAAACTATAAGGGCACGACAAGAAAGATCATAGACAAACATCAAACGCCACCGTCCCAAAGGGCTTTAGGTAGGCGTCATCATATGGTCCACAGCCTGTCCGGTCATCGTACAATTAAAGTGGAAAGCATAGTGGCGAACTGTTAAAGGGTCCACCACCAAGCATGCAGTACGTTGCTTTTGATAAACTTTTTAATAAGTTTAACAAAGATAGTACGAAAGTGATCATGACCAAGAATCTTACGAAGTTTATAAATCCCATCACCATAGAAGTCAAGTTGTGCTAGTCCTTATCGAAGAAGAGTCCTTAAATTACTTTTATATTTGGAAAGAAGATCAGGGCTACGATAATGAAATGTTGCAAAGGTTTTACGAAGTTTATGGTAACGGTAACCATGAATGAGTAGCTTTTTAATTATACAAAGATTACGAATATTAAAGTCCTCAACTCGAGTACAAGCTCTTGAAAAAAAAGAATAAGTTGAGACACATACACCCCTTAAGAAGTTGCTCGGGGAACATCACCATCTAAGTGGGGGTAATTAACAATGTCAAAATTAAAATCATCTCTCTTGTCATAGATGTTGCTAATTATTTCACTATTTTCAATTGAGAGATCTTAATCAAGAAAAGAAGCGTTATTATCAGATATATTAGCTTTATTAAACTGAAGTTCTTTAGGACAAATATTATCGACCATAGTTGGAAAGAAAAGGTTGTCAATGTTCAATATGTCATCCAGATACCGAGAGGTGTCATTAAAAGCTTCAATAACATCTGCCTAGGTATCTGGTGAAAGATTCAACTTGAAATCTCTTTCATAGCAAAATAAAAACAAATCTGTGACAAGTGGTGCATAGTTCGGGTATAGGCAGATAGGTATACCAACAATTTGTCTATAAACGGTCATTCCATACCTGATTTTGTATAGTATCATGCATTAAATATTTCCTGTTATAGCAAATTAACATTTCTTGTTGTTTCTTAACTGAAATAGTCATAATGTATTTACTATGTTTTCTGATCATGTTCAGCATATCTTTTTACAATTAACATCTTGGACATGTGTGGTAGACCGTGAAAGACCACATTCATAAAACGTGGTAGACAATTGTTTCTGATCATGATCGGCCATAGTTAATAACTCACAGATTAATACATTGGTAGACCATTTTTTCAGACCACGTTTGAACACGGTCGAACATGGTTTGCAAATTAATAAACCATGGTTTATCATGCCACATCGTGATTATCCATTTCGTCTTGGCTCAGGACTGTATTTTATACATGCTTAACTCTGAGATTTGAAACTCATTGTATCTCAAAAAATAAAAATACTACTTTCACAATTCTACAAATTTAATCAATTATCATACATACTTATAGCACACACATTTAAACTCAAGAACTATATATAGAACGATGTAAAGTAATGTATTTTTTATATTTATCGTTGATGTAAGCAAAATAAGTTTTACTACAGTTTATGTTTTTTCTCTTTTAAGGTTAAATCACATACCGAGCTATACCAGTTACTGTCGCGACGATATTGGCGAGTTAACCGGTCACGGATATATAAGAGGCAGCGTAAATTAAAGAAAACATATTCATTAACAGCTTTCGATAATTGATACTTTCATTACGTGGTCCCGCCTTAATTCCATTAAGCGATTGGAAAGCTTATAATAGCAGGATTTTATAACGGATATTTTGACAACAAAAATGTTAAAAAAAAAAATTTTTACTGAAAAAATGTGATAACCTGTTTACAATTTCCTATTAAATGTTTTAATTTACAGTATGCAAACTTTTTAGGCCGAAATTAATGTTTTATTTCATACCCCAGCCAATCCCGTTTTCACTTCTTGTAGAAGGGGTTGGATGGGGTATGAAAGTTAATACTAGGACCACTTAATGCTGACTTCAGACCAGTCATCGAGAACATGCGATTAGTTTGTTATGTTTAATTTAGTTTTTAATATATTATATAAATGAACATTTCTGTTTGTTTTCTTATAACACCTATCTACATTTTCAAATGTAAGGGGTTAAGTGAGTGGGGATAATTTATTTTACACGATCCTGCTGTTTTGGGATGATGGCAGGGTAAGAGTGAGGCTTGGTGCACCCTAGAACAGGTTTATGGACAGACATAAGGAAGTTGAATCAACGGGTAGTGCCTCTTGGTAAGTTATTTGTCCCTGCAGCAGAAGGTGTGTTCTAGGTTACTCCACTGAACTTGGACAAAAATAAAAATAAAACTATCGTTCAAAATCAGTTGCCTCAGACTAGACAAATTAGAGTTATAGCCTTTGATTTTTTAAAAATTAGTTTTCCAAATTTGCTTAAACGGACTGTCACCTCCATCTTTAAGAAAAAAGGAAAACACATCATGTAATTGTTTATTTGTTAGCATTGCATTAACGTTACTTTCCAAAGATTATGAAGGAAAAGCTGTTGCTACTGCTGCTACTACTACTGCTGCTGCTGCTACTTGTGGAGCACGTCGTACCTGTCCAACTAGTGGTACACGTGCATGAGTATTGGTTGACGCCGTTGATACAGCTTCCACCATTTTGGCACGGTGTTGATATGCATTCGTCAATATCGATTTTGCATTTGACACCTAGAGAAAAAACGTGCAGGATCAATTACTTTCATGATACTGCTCGTCAGATATGAGACGTTTGGAAACTTGTTGAACTCATAATATATGCCACTGAATTGGTAACTTTTAATATGTTATACGGATATAGATTATTTGCAAAATGATTCATTTAATAATAATAATAATAATAATAATAATATATTAATAATATCAATAATAATAATAATAATATGATGATGATGATGATGATGATGATGATGGTGATGATGATGATGATGATATGATGATGATGATGATGAAATAGAATCCAACAAAACAGTAGTTGTTTTATTGAACAAAAAGTGTATTTTGTCTGAAAGTTGGCCATTAGCAAACATGTTTTGTACCACAATAACTACCTTGAAATCCGTTAGTGCAGCTACACAGATATTGATTCTGCAGGTTAGAGCAGGTTCCTCCATTTTCACAGGGTGATGAAGAACATTCGTCAGTGTTCTCTGCACAATTTTTCCCCGTCCATCCGGGCAAACACTTGCACTTGTATTGCCCAATTCCGTCAAGGCATGCTCCGCCATTGTGACACGTGCTAACGGTGCAATCGTCATGATAGTTGTAATAAACTGTCCATTCTGAGTCATCCTGCAAAACTAATCGTGTTGATAATGCTGTTTCTATAATACACTAGTAATACTAAATTAAAATATGAGGGTTGGTTTAGATATTTCTGGTTTTGTGTTGTTTTTCTACTCACAATATCAACTTGACACGTTTTTTCTTGCCAAAAATGAAAATGTTTGCTCACCAATAAATGTATTATCCTTTTAATTGTTAAATTATTGTCATATTTACCCTTGTACATGTAGTAGTTCACGCGCGTCAAATTTTTAACACACACACAAATCGAATTACGCATGATTTAAAGGGTTTTAAGTGCAACTCTGCTTTACTTAACATTCGCATGATTAATACTCCATTTCGTTACTGCAAAATGTTAAACTATGCCGTGCGGTGCTTATGTAAATGTTTAAGGTAATGATAAAATAATTATATTTGTGCTTATGTAAATGTTTAAGGTATTGATAAAATAAGTAAATTTTGATTCAATCAAATGCTGTTGTACTTTTTTCTTACATTGTGTTGATGGGATGTTATATTACGTTTTAAACGGAGGACTTTTTCACGAACAAGAAGTTTGTAAAGGAGGTTTATTCCTCCCTTTCATAAAAAGGTAAGGCTGGGAGACACATAAGATGATTTTTTGAATTGAATTAATCCTCCAAAACATCGCAAATCTGAACCCATTAAAATGCATAAAAACTACCCCTAAAAGAGTACTTCATTGGCAAATACCTTTTTAAAATGTTTTCCGTGATGTACTAAACAGTTTTTTTTAAAACTCAAGCTCCCTTGGCAGTCGCAACAGTATACTATGAAGGATTAATTACGTGCATTATTGCTTATATAGTACTTTACTTTCATGTGTAGAAGTAAGTAGAACACATGTATGCAGTCAAACATATTTTGTGGATTTAAAGTCGAATATCGCTTAAGCCGGTGCTAGGAGGCGTGAGAGGTATTGCACTTCATATTACCTCTCATGAACAGACTCAATAAAACCGAGTCTGCTACATTAATCTCTTGTTTGTGTTTGTTGCTTCCAATGGATCCCCTTTTCAGTATTTATTGACATTCAAACTAGTGTTTATTTAGTGCTGTGTGGAGGCCGTAAAAAGTTTCCTCAACTACAAATCAATAGTGTAACAAGAAATGTTTGTAAAACATATATGCCCCCCTTAAACAACCATGACACAAACATTACTGCCAAGTTGTGAGTGACAGCTGTTTTTGAGTTATGGAAGCCAAGCAATTTTTAGTGAGTTTTCACATATACATAATGTAGCAATGGCAGTTATCCTTTTATATATGGGTATTTTACATTTAGCTTTCACATGGGTTGCTTAATTTGCATATTCTTTATCAAAATAATGTATCCCATATGTCAAAATTATTCAATAGTTTGAGCTTAAAGAGTGAAAATAAATCATAAATGTATTTTTTTTAATTAGAATCAAATTGTAATCTTAATATTCATTCAATAAAGGGAGGTAATTTAAAAAATATTTTTAAATTAATATGGTCTTTAGGTTTAAATACAAAAGCATCACAACATACTTGTATATCAAAAACAATAGGCCCAAGAGGGCCTGTATCGTTCTACTGGATACACCCGGGGCGTGGCCCAAATTTGACCCCAGATTCACCATTTGAACAAACTTGGTAGAGGATCAAAAAGCTGATATTAAATAAAATTAAACCTTTATCTGTTGTAGTTTCAGAGAAGATTTTTGAAGTTTTTCCCTATAACTCTATGTAAAACTGATCCAACAAAGGATAAAAAAAGAATTAAAAAAATAAATTAAAAAAACAAATAAAAAACAAAAAAATAATAATAAAATTTTAAATTTTTTTTTTTAAAAAATTAAAAAAAAAAAAAAGGAACAATTTAAAAAAGAAAGAAAAATATTTGAACCCATAAGCCTAAATAGTTTTAAAAAATAACGAGCAATTTTTAGTGATTTATTTTTTACAAGTTTTGTAACTATGGCAACCACATTTCTTATGCGAATCTACCCAAAAGGGGAGGTGTATAACTACACCATGAGACAAACATTCTGCCAAGTTTGGCATTGGTAGTGCCAGCTGTTCTTGAGTATCACGAAGACAAGAATTTTTTAGTGATATTTTACAAGTTTTGTTACCATGCCAACCACATTTCTTATGCGAATCTACCCAAAAAGGGGAGGTGCACAACTAGGCCATGCAACAAACATTCCTGCCGAGTTTTGGGTTTGTAGTGACAGTTGTTCTTGAGATATCGGGAAGACAAGCGATTTTTAGTGATTTTTTACAACTTTTGTTACCATGGCAACCACATTTCTTATCCGAATCTACCCAAAAGGGGAGGTGCACAACTACACCATGACACAAACATTTCTGCCGAGTTTCGAATTTGTACTTCAAGCTGTTTTTGAGTTAGCACGAAGACAGGCGATTTTTAGTGTTTTTTATATGTTTTTTTACCATGCCAACCACATTTCTTATGGGAATCTACCCAAAAGGAAAGGTGCACACCTAGACCATGACACAAACATTCCTGCCAAGTTTCGTGTTTGTAGTGCCAGCCGTTCTTGAGTATCACGAAGATAAGCGATTTTTAGTGATTTTTTACAAGTTTTGTTATCATCCCAACCACATTTCTTCTCCGAATCTACCCAAAAGGAGAGGTGCACAACTAGACCTGTACACAAACATTCCTGCCGAGTTTCGAGTTTGTAGTTCAAGCTGTTTTTGAGTTAGCGCGAAGACAGGCGATTTTCAGTGTTTTTTTACATGTTTTGTTACCATGCCAACCACATTTCTTATGCGAATCTACCCAAAAGGAGAGGTGCACAGCTACACCATGACACAAACATTTCTGCCAATTTTCGAGTTTGTAGTGCCAGCCGTTCTTGAGTTATCACAAAGACAAAGTGGACCGACCGACATACCGACATACCAACATTTTTTATATGTTTTGTTACCCTGGCAACCACATTTTTTATGCGAATCTACCCAAAAGGGGAGGTGCACAACTACCCCATGACACAAACATTCCTGGCAAGTTTCGAGCTTATAGTGCCAGCTGTTCTTGAGTTCTCGCAAAGACAAGAAGATTATGGACCGACCGACGCCTGTGCAAAGCCATATGCCCCCCCCCCCCCCCCCCCCCCCCTTCGGGTAGGGGGGCATAATTACTTACTGATTCAAGCCCAGTCTGTGTGGCTTTAAAGTAGAATATCGATTAAGCCGGTGTTATGAGGCGTGATAGGTGTTGCCCTTGACATTTCCTCTCATGAACATACTTAGCAAAACCAAACCTGCTACATTTATCTCTTGTTTGTATTTGTTGCTTCCAATGGATCCCCTTTTCAGTATTTATTACTACTTAATTTTTAGAAATATTTGTCTATTGAACTGCTTTTTTCTGGAACAAGAAAAATATGTTTAGAAAACCGTTAATGGCGCTAAGAGCTGGAACGGTCAGTGATGAAAATGCCGCAGGAGTAGGGGTGGGTGGGGGTTGAGGTGTTTAAGCAGGTTCTAAGGTGCAATAAACCTCACCATCAACCTACTGTCATCCCAGTTTAACGGGACAGTAAAAAAATGCCCGGCAGATGTTTTCCTCAAACAAATAAGGTAGTATTAATAGGCAATATAAATACTCAAAGATGATCCTGTATATACGAATATAACAAAGAAATAAAGCAACAAGTGAGTAGTAAATGTAAGAGCTCTACAAGACAAGAGTTAAGACAAACACTAAATATCACTTTCTTTTTCAGGATTTAAGTAATCGCTATCATAGAGCACACCATATGTCGGATGCAACCACTAGAAATGCAGTGCGTTTCAAAATGTAAGGGTAATAACATTACCTCTCATAAAACCGAGTCTGCTACTTGTATCTCTTGCTTGTGTTTATTGCTTCCATTCAGTATTTATTATAACATATTTTGATACATTACATTTTCTAACATGTTTGATGAACTGATCATGAGCCTGATCATGCTCAAGGATCTTACGGAATATGTACATAACATCATCATAGAAGATCATAGAAGTTAGGTTTTGTTACTCCTTTCTTTACCGAGTTCTTTCATTACTTTTTCATATATATTTTAAGAGTAGATCAGTGTTAGATAATGCAATTTTGCAAGGAGTTTTTTCGAAATTATTTGTTTCTTTTCAAGGGTATATTAATGGTCGAACGCAAACGAGAAAGGATGAACATGCATACGGATTTGTTGTGCTAGATAAGATACCATATGAATACAATTTCTTCTACGACACATTCCAATCATAGTTTGAAAAGTATTTAGTAGTTGCCATTATGTATATATCAACCAATGCATGTACTATGGCACATGTATGCCCATTGTGTTCCATACACATACATGACTTCTAACTCGCTTGAAGGTATGTTTAGTTTTATGCCACAAAATGCGAACTCCTCGCGTTATACCGTATTATTTTGAAATTGTTACAACTTCATAGCATTTTCTTTTTGGATATAGGTATCTGCCCTTTACTCTTTGTTTCTCTCTCATTCTCACTCTATTTATACCTAATATCGTGTTCTGTGTCTCTCCTATTTATACACGTATATCTGCTTTACTGTTGAATTATCATACGGAGAGAATCAGATACAATATAATGGGAATCTTTCGTGAAAAAGTAAAGTGTTCAAATTAAATAATATAATACTAAACTGCAATAGTCCCAAAATAAAATTATTTAAATGTAGTCAGGCTTAAAAATCTCAACAGCTAAGAATAAGGTTAATTTTAGTCATACAATTTTAAGTTTTAAAAAGTGGTAAGAAACTTTACAAAAAAAGGAAGACAATACAACAAAGTAAATGCCAAATAAGTGATGCCGCTTACAATCAATTGATAACTAATTAATCTATGGGCTTAGAATTAGGATCATTTTAAATAATCTGAAATCATATTTTACAAATTCGAAGATTGCATAATGTGCACAAAGTGGAGATTTCTTCAAGCAGCCTCGAAGATAACAGCGATGACTTAAGAACTGACCTATCGCATACGATTGTACTTCACTAAAGTCTGTCGCAAGAGGAGGTTCGTCACTCGACTGACAGGTTCGACTTTGCTGATTGTAGGACACTAATATACATCCAACGTCACGTGAGCATTCCTTACAACATTCTATCTTAGACCGAGTTGTTGTTGTCCATTTCGTATGAGAATACCGCGATGCGGAACGCTTGACATACTTGAATTCAGAATTCGCTATTGCAACACGTAGACCAACACATATTGCAGCTAACTTCAGCACAGTATATAAACCGGATACCATATTTCTGTTGGTCTATAGCATCAATTTCTTTTTTTTTTCAAATAATAAAATAGATATATGTTATTGTATTTGATTCATTTCACTACTTCTCTGTAAAGACATGTATTTAACACAAACACTTTTTTCAGTTCAAAATCCTCACTAACAACTGAAGAGTATCATTTATCCCTAAATACGTTGTATTAACACAAAAATGGGACATTGGAGCTTCGTTGTGGTATGACCAACTGCGTCATTTGAGACGGAAATTATAGCTAATACAACACATCCTATGCCTACTATTCAGAAATATACTCCTCAAAATAATTTAAGGACCATGTTTTGTTTTCAATACTTTTCATCATTAAAACAGTTTTGAGTTTAAACCTTTAATGTACATATGTACTATCATACCTTGCCTAAATCTACAAATTCATAAAACACGAGAAAACCGGGCGGTATGGTTTTAAATTGTCCACTCCTCAATTTACATGTTTTGACCACATGTTGATTTACCGATTTGAGAATTTGAGGTGGTCTGTGACAATTTGGACTTTTATTGACTTTTAATATTGTCTACGTTCAAATCATGCCTTTTCGGTTGCATCTAACCAGTGGTAAGATGCAGAGAATCATTGGACAACTGTTGGCCGGACAGACATCAGTTTAACGTTAGTTATATAGTGGTTGGGCGGATATGGCAGCGGTACGTAGACACCGGTTTCGTTATTGAGCGTCCAAGAAGTGATCGTCCGAGGAAAACACTGCACCTCCATGACCGGTATATTGTCAATATGGCAAAGCGACGGAGGTTCAAATCCCCAAAAACGTTAAATACTTACTTTCTAAATGCATCAGGAGTGCGTGTTTGCGAGCAGACACTTTAGAACCGCCTTCACGCTGCTAATAGCCATGCACGAAGACCTGCCATGCGACCTCCGTTGACCACATATCACAGAAAAGAAATATAAAAAGATCGGACAGGGAAAGTAGCATTCAAGGAGGACAGTAAACCACAAAACACAGAAACAAACACGCAAACAGACAAACAAGAAGGCAAAAGCAATAATAAATGCAAAGGACATCACAAACACAAAAAGGGTTGACAATAGGGCTACCGCCTTGGAACGGTCAGTGGCAAAGTAGGCCACTGGGGGGTTTAAACCGGTTCTAGGGTGCACCAAACCTCACACTTACACTAGTGTCATCCCATTAAAACAGGACAGTGTAAATAAAGAAATCCCCGCCATGATCTAATCTCTAACCAACAAGGCAGCATCAATAGGCAATGTAAGTAAAACACAAATATGCTCGTGTAAATCTAATACAAAAAAACAATTGCCTAGAAAGCCACACTGAAGGTACTCAATGACTTTGCAGAAGCCAGAGCAGTAAGAGAATAAACCATTAAGGGCACGACAAGAAAGATCATGGACAAACATCAAACGCCACAGTCCCAGACTACGGATTGACTTTGCTCGCCTACATCAGCATCTTCAATTGGACAGTTTGAGATCAATATTGTTCACGGATGAGTCGACGTCCTGTGTTGACTTTAATAATACAAGCAGAAGTGTTTGTTGACAGATGAATCAGCGATTTCGTGACTGTTGTATTGCAGAGCACGATAGATGCGGTGGTCACTCTGCGATTGTGGGGTGCGGTCTCATTTGATGACACCACGGATCTGTATGTCTAACAAGCTTACGTTATCGGTATGAGATAGTGGACAGGTTTGTGTGACCGTAAGCAGGTGCAATGGGACAATACTTCCTGTTAATGGACGACACCACCCGTCCACACGGAGCTCGCGTGGTCAACGACTACCTGAATCAGGAAGGCATTAAGCATATGGATTAGCCTGCTCGTTCTCCTGACCTAAACCACACAGAACATGTAACACCTATGGGAAATTCATCAAAGGCTTATAAGAACTATGAATGTGCAACCGCAGACCAAGGAGGATCTTTCAAACGCCTTAATGGAGGAATGGTGTGGATTCCGCCAGTGGAGATCAGGAAGCTGATTAGAAACTTCAGGTCTCGGTGCATATTTATTGCTGTTCGTGTTGGACATACACGATACTAACTTGATGTTCGGACGGAGTGACAGTTTATTTATAGGGGATGTGTTTTAAAAAAGTCTTACCCTACCCATCATGTGTAAAACAGTTGATTTTTAATAGTCATTTAACATATTGATCTCTGATGTTTCTATTTTATTATTTGATTTGTTTTACAATTGTTAAAATTTATCGTTGAAATTTCATATAATATGAACTACTTTATTAGACTATTAAAAATGATGAAATTATATACGCCAGTTTTTTGTGGTCCTTAAATTATTTTGAGGAGTATACATTGATTTTATTGTTTGATGTATGGACTTTGTATAGAAATGATTTAGGAATTGAAGAACTGAAGTACCTCGACTTTTAGTAGTACAAAAGGCAATTGACCGCACTCCGGAAGCAGTTATTTGATTTTGGAACCACTTCTGGTCCCAGAATATCTCAGCAAGTGGTCGAATCTGTGAGAATGTCAATATGCAAATGCACATTAAAGTATCGATAACTTTAACTGTCCATTTTCACACTGATTATTCATGATAGCATGATTTGCTTTATACCAGCAGCAGGCACACTTCTTTGCATCTTTAAATTAGCTATCCCGCTGACAACAGCCAAAGTTTACAACATGTATACACGGTTCCTAAACCTACTGAGGACGAGGTATATATATAACTAACATTTTTTGAGAATCCAAACTTTATAGATACAATACTACGGGTTTAACCATCAGCTAGATCGTTGAATTAAGTGTTACCAACTCATAATTCATTTGATCATATTCAGTCATGGGTATTTTAAAAACCCGCGAAAAATCATATACATTTTATCGGCGCATCATTATTTATGACCTGAATGCCTGGATAGAATTTACGATAAACGGCTTTGTATTGTAATTTTGCAGTTATTTGGGGGTTAATTTCTTTAAATATTTATATGTCATATAGTGCTTATACACATGTGTATATATATTCTTCTGCGTTTGTAATGTTTCTAGTGTAAATGTTGGATGATGGTGTAGATTACGTCTAGAAGCAGCAAACAACATAACCCGCAATTGCCAGTTCCAGTTGTATTTGCGTTAAGGAACATTCTTGAAATATATTCTCAAATATAAGTTGTGTTTTTCTTCGTTGTCGTATTGATTGACATTCACATTTCCGTTTATTTAGTGCTGTGTGGCGGGTGTAAAAAGCCGCTCCGAATACAAATCAGTAATGTTATTACCTACTGGTCCTTTGGGATCTTCAAGCCCATTATTTGTGGCTTTAAAGTAGAATATCGTTTAAGCCGGTGCTAGAGGAGTGATAGATGTGGCGCTTTATAGTACCTATCGTGAACAAACTATATAAAACCGAGTCTGCTACTATCTCTCTTGTTTGTGCTTGTTGCTTTCAAGGGAACACCTTTTCAGTATGTATTGACATTCACACTAGCGTTTGCTTAGTGCTGTGTGGTGGCTGTAAAAGGTCGCAAATCAGTAGTGTTATTACCTGCTGGTCCTTTGGGATAATTAAGCCCAGTATTTGTTGTTTTAAAGTAGAATACCAGTTAAGCATGTGCTATGGGGAGCGTAATAGGTGTTACCTCTCATGAGCAGACTCAATTAAACGGAGTCTGCTAATTTTCTCCCTTGTTTGTGTTTGTTGCTTCCAAGGGATCCCTTTTCAGTATTTATTATAATGAGTTACTCTTACTAATAAATAGATTCCTATTGTTCTTTAACATGCTTGTAGCATAGAATACGATACATAACACCGCCCGGTCTGCATCGCCATCCGACGGCGAGGCTAAGGGAACGTGTCATGTCCAAGAGCACACTGACGAAACTCAGTGGCACCGGTGCAACTTGAACTAGGATCCTCCGGATTACCTTCTCCGGATTACCAGTCACTGGACCACGCAAGTCCACTATATGTACTGTACTAATCCATTTGCTATTGTTTAAAGGTAGTGGGATCACATTGGACGCCGTGTCTATGACGGTAGACGTAACATCAACACCCGTCAAGACTTCATCAGAGCCCTCATTGAGGAATGGCTCGCGATACCCCAGTATCGCATACAACGCCTAATAAGAAGCATGGGCCGTAGATGCCGAGCTGTCATGGCTGCAGGCGGTGGTCACACCCGGTACTGAGGTCTGTGAAGTTTGTTTTCTACCGTTAGGATTTTAAGCTAGTGTAGACGAACTGGGTATTGGTGACGCTTACTGTTTTTTTCCATATTGACTGGCTATACTCTGACGTCTCAAAATATTCCAGATTTGTTCTTGTAAAATTGCTTTTGTGAATTTATTTAACTGATTAACAAGTGGTAACTTTTCATTGACGGTGAGTATATGTATGGGACTGTTAATTTAGTCTGGATGATGTTTGTGAGAATAATGAAGTCTATGATTATCCTAAACATAGGACAATTGGAACAATTTACATTTTCCCTATCTTTCAACTTTCATTCGTTCTAAACGATTTCTGAAACAAATACTAAAATATAGGGATCATTACGGGTAATAGTGTTAACTATCATTATGGGTAATAGTGTTAACTATCATTATGGGTAATAGTGTTAACTATTATTATAGTGAGTAATAGTGTTAACTAGCATTATGGGTAATAGTGTTAACTAGAATTATGGGTAATAGTGTTAACTATCATTATGGTGAATAATAGTGTTAACTATCATTATGGGTAATAGTGTTAACTATCATTATGGGTAATAGTGTTAACTATCATTATGGTGGGTAATAGTGTTAACTAGCATTATGGTGGGTAATAATTTTAACTAGCATTAAGGGTAATAGTGTTAACTAGCATTATGGTGGGTAATAGTGTTAACTATCATTATGGTGGGTAATAGTGTTAACTATCCTTATGGGTAATAGTGTTAACTAGCATTATGGTTAATAGTGTTAACTATCATTATGGGTAATAGTGTTAACTAGCATTATGGTGGGTAATAGTGTTAACTAGCATTATGGGTAATAGTGTTAACTATCATTATGGTGGGTAATAGTGTTAACTATCATTATGGGTAATAGTGTTAACTATAATTATGGTGGGTAATAGTGTTAACTATCATTATGGGTAATAGTTTTAACTATCATTATGGGTAATAGTGTTAACTATCATTATGGGTAATAGTGTTAACTATCATTATGGGTAATAGTGTTAACTATCATTATGGGTTATAGTGTTAACTATCATTATGGGTAATAGTGTTAACTATCATTATGGTGGGTAATAGTGTTAACTATCATTATGGTGGGTAATAGTGTTAACTATCATTATGGGCAATAGTGTTAACTATCATTATGGTGGGTAATAGCGTTAACTAGAATTATGGGTACTAGTGTTAACTATCATTATGGTGGGTAATAGTGTTAACTATCATTATGGGTAAGAGTGTTAACTTTCATTATGGTGGGTAATAGTGTTAACTATCATTATGGGTAATAGTGTTAACTAGCATTATGGGTAATAGTGTTAACTATTATTATGGCGGGTAATATTGTTAACTATCATTATGGTGGGTAATAGTGTTAACTAGCATTATGGTGGGTAATAGCGTTAACTAGAATTATGGGTACTAGTGTTAACTATCATTATGGTGGGTAATAGTGTTAACTATCATTATGGGTAATAGTGTTAACTTTCATTATGGTGGGTAATAGCGTTAATTAGCATTATGGGTAATAGTGTTAACTATCATTATGGGTAATAACGTTAACTATCATTATGGGTAATAGTGTTAACTATCATTATGGTGGGTAATAGTGTTAACTAGCATTATGGTGGGTAATAGCGTTAATTAGCATTATGGGTAATAGTGTTAACTATCATTATGGGTAATAACGTTAACTATCATTATGGGTAATAGTGTTAACTATCATTATGGTGGGTAATAGCGTTAATTAGCATTATGGGTAATAGTGTTAACTATCATTATGGGTAATAACGTTAACTATCATTATGGGTAATATTGTTAACTATCAGTATGGTGGGTAATAGTGTTAACTAGCATTATGGTGGGTAATAGCGTTAACTAGAATTATGGGTACTAGTGTTAACTATCATTATGGTGGGTAATAGTGTTAACTATCATTATGGGTAATAGTGTTAACTATCATTATGGGTAATAGTGTTAACTAGCATTATGGGTAATAGTGTTAAATATCATTATGGTGGGTAATAGTGTTAACTATCATTATGGTGGGTAATAGTGTTAACTATCATTATGGTGGGTAATAGTGTTAACTAGCATTATGGTGGGTAATAGCGTTAATTAGCATTATGGGTAATAGTGTTAACTATCATTATGGGTAATAACGTTAACTATCATTATGGGTAATATTGTTAACTATCAGTATGGTTGGTAATAGTGTTAACTAGCATTATGGTGGGTAATAGCGTTAACTAGAATTATGGGTACTAGTGTTAACTATCATTATGGTGGGTAATAGTGTTAACTATCATTATGGGTAATAGTGTTAACTATCATTATGGGTAATAGTGTTAACTAGCATTATGGGTAATAGTGTTAAATATCATTATGGTGGGTAATAGTGTTAACTATCATTATGGTGGGTAATAGTGTTAACTATCATTATGGTGGGTAATAGCGTTAATTAGCATTATGGGTAATAGTGTTAACTATCATTATGTGTAATAACGTTAACTATCATTATGGGTAATAGTGTTAACTATCATTATGGGTAATAGTGTTAAATATCATTATGGTGGGTAATAGTGTTAACTATCATTATGGGTAATAGTGTTAACTATCATTATGGTGGGTAATAGCGTTAATTAGCATTATGGGTAAAAGCGTTAACTATCATTATGGGTAATAGTGTTAACTATCATTATGGGTAATAGTGTTAACTATCATTATGGATAATAGTGTTAACTATCATTATGGTGAATAATAGTGTCAACTATCATTATGGGTAATAGTGTTAACTATCATTATGGGTAATAGTGTTAACTATCATTATGGGTAATATTGTTAACTATCATTATGGGTAATAGTGTTAACTATCATTATGGTGGGTAAAAGAGTTAACTATCATTATGGGTAATAGTGTTAACTATCATTATGGTTAATAGTGTTAACTATCATTATGGGTAATAGTGTTACCTATCATTATAGTGGGTAAAAGTGTTAACTAGAATTATGGGTAATAGTGTTAACTATCATTATGGTGGGTATCAGTGTTAACTATCAATATGGGTAATAGTGTTAACTATTATTATGGTGGGTAATAGTGTTAACTATCATTATGGGTAATAGTGTTAACTAGCATTATGGGTAATAGTGTTAAATATCATTATGGTGGGTAATAGTGTTAACTATCATTATGGTGGGTAATAGTGTTAACTAGCATTATGGGTAATAGTGTTAAATATCATTATGGTGGGTAATAGTGTTAACTATCATTATGGTGGGTAATAGTGTTAACTATCATTATGGTGGGTAATAGCGTTAATTAGCATTATGGGTAATAGTGTTAACTATCATTATGTGTAATAACGTTAACTATCATTATGGGTAATAGTGTTAACTATCATTATGGGTAATAGTGTTAAATATCATTATGGTGGGTAATAGTGTTAACTATCATTATGGGTAATAGTGTTAACTATCATTATGGTGGGTAATAGCGTTAATTAGCATTATGGGTAAAAGCGTTAACTATCATTATGGGTAATAGTGTTAACTATCATTATGGGTAATAGTGTTAACTATCATTATGGATAATAGTGTTAACTATCATTATGGTGAATAATAGTGTCAACTATCATTATGGGTAATAGTGTTAACTATCATTATGGGTAATAGTGTTAACTATCATTATGGGTAATATTGTTAACTATCATTATGGGTAATAGTGTTAACTATCATTATGGTGGGTAAAAGAGTTAACTATCATTATGGGTAATAGTGTTAACTATCATTATGGTTAATAGTGTTAACTATCATTATGGGTAATAGTGTTACCTATCATTATAGTGGGTAAAAGTGTTAACTAGAATTATGGGTAATAGTGTTAACTATCATTATGGTGGGTATCAGTGTTAACTATCAATATGGGTAATAGTGTTAACTATTATTATGGTGGGTAATAGTGTTAACTATCATTATGGGTAATAGTGTTAACTAGCATTATGGGTAATAGTGTTAAATATCATTATGGTGGGTAATAGTGTTAACTATCATTATGGTGGGTAATAGTGTTAACTAGCATTATGGTGGGTAATAGCGTTAACTAGCATTATGGGTAATAGTGTTAACTATCATTATGGGTTATAGTGTTAACTAGCATTATGGTGGGTAATAGCGTTAACTATCATTATGGGTAATAGTGTTAACTAGCATTATGGGTAATAGTGTTAAATATCATTATGGTGGGTAATAGTGTTAACTATCATTATGTGTAATAGTGTTAACTAGTATTATGGGTAATAGTGTTAAATATCATTATGGTGGGTAATAGTGTTAACTATCATTATGGTGGGTAATAGTGTTAACTAGCATTATGGTGGGTAATAGCGTTAAATAGCAGTATGGGTAATAGTGTTAACTATCATTATGGGTAATAGTGTTAACTATCATTATGGTGGGTAATAGCGTTAAATAGCATTATGGGTAATAGTGTTAACTATCATTATGGGTAATAGTGTTAACTATCATTATGGGTAATAGTGTTAACTAGCATTATGGGTAATAGTGTTAAATATCATTATGGTGGGTAATAATGTTAACTATCATTATGGTGGGTAATAGTGTTAACTAGCATTATGATGGGTAATAGCGTTAACTAGCATTAAGGGTAATAGTGTTAACTATCATTATGGGTAATAGTGTTAACTATCATTATGGTGGGTAATAGCGTTAACTATCATTATGGGTAATAGTGTTAACTATCATTATGGGTAATTATGAGTTTCACCCATAGAATTGTAATAAATCTAGATATATTGACCGGTTAAATCAAAGTGTTATCAAGTATGGAACGCATACATAGTCTTAATATATATAATTATAAGTTTAAGATTAAATTGAAAGACAATCATTTGGTTGAGTTTCCAGCAATCTCGATACAAGTATAAAAGGCATTCACATATGTAATCGACCACTACAACAAAACTCTACTTTTGATTGTGTTTATTTATTGGCGTTTATTGGATATGAAACGTAAAACAAAATATATTCTTTAAAGAAACATACCCAGTACTTAAATGGAATTAACCCATGAATGTGAATTAACCACGGGATAATTAGTCCACGAATATCCAAAACCTTGGTATAAAAGCCAGGAATCGATGCGCAGTTAACGGTTCGTAGTTCAACAACAGATGGCGGATCACGAAACGCATAACAGTGACAAAAAGGATTATTTTAGCAGGTGTTCGCAAGATCCACAAGAAATACGACGTTATTTTGAGCAGCAATTAACTGGGAGCAATGTAATCCAAACGAATCCTAGACTAGTACCAGTGTATATGACGTGATTCATGAGACTCGTCGACTTAGAAACAGAGCGTCGTGGACTGGAGTCCGGACGCATACATGTGCTATTTCAGATGGAATTCATCACTTTATCGATGGATCATGCACATTGGTGAATATTATTTATACATAATATCATATAAAATAGCTAGGAGACACGAATATTATCCATACACCACAGATAATGGGTTGATAAGCTGTAGAATCATTACAGCATTCCTCGATCTTCATTTTTCAATTTTAAATTGTTTGAAAATACATACTAAAATCTATGATAAGAGAGATGAACTAATCACATTAAGATAGGGACGTACCTCGTTCTACATCATACGGGGTTTATATCTCCAAGCTCATTCGTTTTGCGAGGGTAATCGACGTTATGGATTTCAATGATCGAAATCAAGTTATGACAAGTGAACTTCTTCAGAAAGGTTTTCGTTATTATAAACTACGTAGATCGTTCTCAAAGTTATATCGCCGCAACGAAGACCTGCTGGAGAAGTACAAACCTAACCTAAACTCTTGTTTGCGACTAGGAATAGCATAACCTGTATTCTATGGAGATGTGGTCTATAAACTTCGGAAATTAAAGAGGGTTGACGGATTTTCTGATCATTTTACAAACTTTATCAGTACTTTTTTCAGAAAAGTAAATATTACAACGCACTTCATGATTGAGTATTGACCACTATTCAGTTAGTCACCAAGCTTCAATTTTCTCTTAAACGAAGACCGGACAACTTCGTGGAACTACATTATTGCAACTTTTGAAACCCTGAAAGGGAAGGTTGGTGTATAATACTATTTTTTTTCCTGAAAATAATAGTGCTAAAGGTAAAATATAGACTACACAATATAATGCAGAAATAATGCAGATCGCTTAAATACCCAAATTGCCCACGACCTGGTGAACATGAAATTAAAAAGAAAGACACGCCTACAAAAGGCATACGATTTCAGTATACGGTCTGTAAATTTAAGTTATATTGAAAAGTATCTGGCTGGTCCTCACACATCACGCTACGTTAGGGCTCAGGTACGCAGAATAAATCTGATAATGCAATGCTTGTATCCATACATTTGTTCGACATCTTTTGGCACATAGATCATTCCGGACAAAAGACTAGTTTGTTGTCTACTGGAAGGAAGAAATTGACAGCAGACCAGAAATTAGTTCTTTATTTACAATTTCCGTTTATTGGGATGAAATAGGGTAAAAGTGAGATTTGGTGCATCCTAGAACCTGGATTTAACCCCTAGCGGCCCTTTTTTCCACTGACCGTTCAAAGCGGTAGCTCTGCTGTCAACCCTTTTGTCTTTGTGATGTTTTATCTTGCTTTTTATTCATTACATATTAAGACGAGTATGGATATCATGTACAAATACGCTCGATATTATCTATAGGAACCGCAATACTTATGGTCTCTTTAAAGTGTTACTTCAAAGCCTAGAAATATAATTATATATTGCATACTTTGGCAAACTTAATCATTGGATGAATCTCTTTTTTTTAAAACCTTGAACAGATCCCCAAAACTCAAGCTCGAATCATAAAGCTCGACATACCGTGAATAGTTTCAATGTATATGCCATTCTGGTAATTAGGTCATGTACCTTAACAGTAGATTCCTTTATACAATGACAGTATTATTGGTGGTAACTAAGTTATGTCTGGGTAGTTATATCCTACCGAATAGTCTTCCTTTAAATATATTTTGCATAAAACATACTAGAATGCATATTTCCGATAGTGTTTTAATTGGGACACACACATCAAGGAGAATTACTAAGGTGGCCATGCAGAAGTAGCTACTGAGCAATGTATATTACGTTGAGTAGATTTAATGGACTCGTATGAAGCTTCTTGCTCAAAGTTTACAGTTATATATATTTGTAGCATGTTCACTGAAAATTCTCTTTGTATTAGCTCAGGTGTAAATCGTTTAATTGAAAATAAAACCTGTCAGAATAAATGGTGTACTACAACTACCAGTTATTAGTTACGCCCATCTCGATACTTAAATTAACCAACTCAATGAGACCATACTCTATTACTTATTCCAGCCATGCGTGTAGTTACTGTATTATTGGTTTTCATGCATGTTTTCATTTGATATGTAAACATAAATAAATACATTTCAGACATACATTTTGCTTACTATGTTCATTAAAATTAAGGACTTATTTCAAGCCTATTGTTTAGGGGGGAGGGGAGTGTGTGGGGGAGAGAGGTATGTGTAAAGCTATTCTTCATTGTAATAAATGATAGTAACAAAACTCAGTGAATAGTACAAATTGTAAATCTGAATGGCGTGTGTTCGAGTCCCGAGAAAGGCAAACCATATGTTTTCTGAAAATAGTAGTGCTACCAACGTACAGGTGAGATATAGAACACTCGATGTATATAACGCAAACCTTTATATTGTAAATCATCTGCCAGGTCCTTACGCATCACGCGACGGTAGGGCCCAGGTACGTAGGGTAGATCTGGTAATGTAATGCTTGTATCCATAATTTTGTTTGACACCTTTTGGCGCTTAGATCATCCCGCATAATATACTAAGACTCGTTTGTTGTCTACTAGAAAGAACAAATTGACAGCAGACCAGGAATTAGTTCTACATTGTGACTCTCCTTATTGATGTAACAACCCAAGGTCGTCCACAGTAAGGTACACGTACGTTTTACATATTTTATGTCTACCCAGACTGTTTTGGCAGGTTTTAGATAACGATTCTCATTATATGTTTTTGGGCCCTTACTATATATTAAAACCCGTATTAATATCATGTACACAGGCGCTCCATATTATCTATAGGAACTGTAATACTTCTGTTCTCGTAAACATTTATTTTCTCATATTTTGCATACGTATATGTTTAGTAATATGCAGTTATATATTGCATAATTTGGAAAAAAATAATCATTGGCTCTGTCATGTTTTTTTATCCTTTAAACAGATCATCAAACTCCAGCTCGAATCATACAACTTGACATACTGTGAACAGTTTGAATGAATGTTCCTTTTTAGTAATTAGGTCATGTACATTAACAATAGTTTACTTGCTACAATGATAATTGTCTTAGTAGGGGTTAACTCTGTTATGTTTGGGTATTCATATCTTAACAAATATTCTCCCTTTAAATGCATTTTGCATAATAACCACTAGAATGCATACTCCCGGTAGTGTTTTAATTGAAACACACATATTAAGGGAAATAACTAAGGTGACCATACATAAGTTACTACTAAGAACACATGTCGCAACAATGTATATTACGTTAGGTACACTCTAAAGAAATACAAAAAAGATCGGACAGGGTATGTAGCATTCACGGAGGACAGTCAACCACAAAACACAGACAAGAACACGCAAACAGACAAACAAGAAGGCAAAAGTAATAATAAAAACAAACGTATTTTATGGAGAGTAATACCATTCTAAGTCGAAGGACTCGGATGAAGCATCTCGCTCAAAGTGTACAGTTCTATTTGTGTTTATTGCTTCCAAGGGATCCCCTTTTCAGTATTTATGAACTTGCACACTAGCATTTGCGATGACCATAACATGTCTCCCCGACCTCAAATCAGTAGTGTTATTACTTACTGGTACTTTGGGATCATCAAGCCCAATATTTGTGGCTTTAACGTAAAATATCGCTTAAGCCGGTCCTAGGAGGCGTGAAAGGTGTTGCACTTAACATTACCCCTCATGAACAGACTCAATAAAACCGAGTTTGTTACTTTTACCTCTTGTTTGTGTTTGTTTTCAAACCTATTGTGTTTTGGGGGTAGGGACTGGGTGGGGAGAGAATTTGTATAGGTATCTGTAAATCACTGTTAAACATACAATTGCATGCGAAAATGAAATGGTTTTATTTAATTTTGCATGAGATGACGAGGCACTCCCGATACAACCTTTAGATTAAAGGATAAAAGCAGGTATTTCATTAGTTGTGTTTTTGTTTTTTATTTGTTCTTAAAACAATGAATTATAGAAAAAAAATTACTTAGTACAGTTTACTTGTTAATGTCTTGTTGTTCTTCATAAAAGTAAAGTTCGAAGTATTATATCTGCTATACCCTAAAAACTTTTCAATTTAACAATGCTATTTAAAGAAAAAACTGTACTGGGCCCTCAAGGTATATACCTGAGCTAATCGATCTTTCAATTAAGGTATTCTAATTTTCTCAGTATGTTTAAATTTCTAACTTTTATATTATACTTTTTACTTTCCTAAGTTTCATTTTGATTTTATTGTCAAGTATATTACTTTAGCTTCAAAGCCCTCCTTATATCTCATGTACATATGGTCAGATGTTTATCAATGACGTATCTCTACTAAACAAAAATGTCCAAGACTTCATTGTAGTGTTTATTTAATACAGTATCGCAGGTCTATCTTATTAGGTCTTCCTGATTGTACGTTTAACTTGTATACGATGCTAACTGTGTAAATTGTATACAGACTTAAGACACTAAAATGAACTTATTTTTATTAAAATCTATCATTCTTAACGTTGCAGAAATGTTGGGAACACTTTGCTACACAGGAATGAACTAAATTTGTCTTGCTATACATACATAACACTAACATTATTAATATACATATTTAAATCATCAAGATTTAAAAACATATTATGAAAATACCAACCTTTTCTATTCCTATCTAGGCAAGTTAATACGTACAAACATTTGAAAAAAGTAATGTCAAAATGTCTCATTTATAAATGTGATGACAATAGGGTAAGAATGAGGTTTGGTGCAAAAACTATGCCTTGGAACGATCAGTGGCAAAACGACCGTTGGGTTTTTATTCAAGTTCTAGGGTGCAGCAAGCCTCATTCTTGCACTACTGTCATCTCAGTATAACTAGACAGTGTAATTATAGAAATCCCCGAACTGATATATCCTCTAACTATCTGAGCAGCATAATAAGTAAAACACCAAGACAATCATATAACATGTAAAAGTACTTTTAGAATGAGAAAAACAACTGTCATACTGAAACCACAGCACACAAATACAAAAGAACCGTATTCGCGAACTGTACCACAAACTAAATTAAATCATCATGAAAAAGGCTGCACATCAGTAAGAGTGGTGAAGACAGGTGTACCGACTTGGGACGATCAGTTGGCTCTACGACGTACTGGTTATCTTCAATCGATTGTATGTGTACAAAATTACGATCAGCGCACACATTTATATGCAAATACAAGTACATCCTAAAAAGAGGAAATATCTAACTATAAAAAGTATGAAAGGCGAAATTTGGAAATCGTCGAACACGATAAATACAAACAATATTGCAGTCTCGGTTTGATTGAGACTGTTCATGTCATAAAGTCAACTTCAAGAGAAAACCTTATTATGTATCCAGCATTGTACTGAACAACAGCAGCATTTGCAGCCAAAGAGAAAAACAACAAATTGGGTACGACCAAAAAACTGAGAGACGAAACTTCATGTATTTTCCATCCTGTTGAGGGTTTCAGAATGTGCAATCATAGAGTCCCATTAGGGTGTCCAGTCATCACACAAGAGAATGGTAAAGTATAATGACTGACTGTAGAGGGGTATATATGCCGTTTTACTTGTGAAGTGAATGAGTGAGTGAGCCTATAAAATTCCGTAGGATTGCGATATCAAAAACACTTATATGATATTATTGTACTATTGTTAAACTAGTAACTGTACATGTTACGTCGCAAATACACCAATTTAAAACAAGAAACTTACTCAACATCCTGTAATATGTATCGCTTTTTAAAATTAAAAACAGAGAAAAATATCCATACAAGTGTTCTTCAGTACCAGAATAAACATAATCCCCTCTTAACATATTTCAATATGCGCCAAAAGAAAAGACAAACATGTACAAAACATAGAAAACAAATCATACTATATAACACCTCAAATACAATGTCGCTTAAAGGCGAGACTAAACTTTGCAACTATTACAGCGAGACAAACTTGTTAATTATAAAATAACACCACATCTGATGTAACAAATAATTGTGTAGTTAGAGACATATCATATATCATGATAACGACGTAGTAAAACGAATAATAATATATCGCTATTCTGATCTTACAAAACGGGTTTATAATTGTATTCTAATTAACATACCATGATGAAGCGTAGCCAAGCGCAATGATGCCCGTTTAAGATTAACCAGTGTTTTTGCTTATGTGTTGCACTACATTACGTGGTCCCGTCTTAATTCCATTAAGCGATGGGCAAGTTTATATTAGCAGGATTTTATAACGGATATTCCGACAATAAACCACTTGATTTTACTGAACAAATGCGATAACCTGTTTAAAATTACCTATTAAATATTATAATTTTACAATATGCAAACTTTTTAAGCCGAAATTAAGGTTTAATTTTATGCCCCAGCCAACCCCGTTTTCGCTTCTTGGAGAAGGGGTTGGATGGGGTATGAAAGTTAATACTTGGACCACTGCGGTTTTGTTGGACAATAAGAAACATGCACCTATAGAAACGACAATACCACCGTCCACACTTTACAATGCACCACAAATTAAATCCCCATGAGCACATTACATATCTAATGATCAGGACAATACTCAACATAAAAGGTGCTGAAGACAGGGTTACCGGCTGAAGCAGTATTATGTTACTAGTTAGCTTAAATATATTTTAGTTCTTGAAGAAACTACGTGCTGGTCTTCGAAAGATTTTTGTTTCTCAATATTTGCTATAACACATTATTTTATTAACCACAATTATTTGATGATCTTAATTTCACGAATTGTTTGGTATATATGTCCTGACTAGCTTTACTTTCCTTTGAACTAACAATAATATTACGTTAAAATAACAATTACAGAAACAAATCATGAAATCACGAAACACATACACCAGCAGTATTTGTTAAAGAACTTATAGGTACGAACGACAGATTACATTAATATAACTATAACAGATAACATATCAACAAACGCCATTAAACATAAATATTTTCTTTTGTTTTTGCAACTAGTATCTACACTTTATATCAAAGGCAAAACTCTGTAGTTGAATTTGACGGACATTCATCTTGTGTTTGAAACTTGTAGTCAATGTCAAACGGTAGGAAAATTACAATACGTATAAACGTTCCTTCTTTTTGATATAAATGACATTGCTGTTGGTAACGGAAAAATATTTTGATACTCTGTTACAATTTTATTACACGGAATTTTTGTACAAAATAATTTCGTCATATAAGAAGTCAGATGATAATCAGGTTTCGGTTAAGCCTTACAACTATACTGCATTTGAGTCATTTTTAGACGAGATATTAATATGAACAACAAAGTCATCGCCAAAACTAATCAAACTATTATCTGATATGATTACATTGCAAAATGTCTGCTAAATATGTAGGCACATGTCCAATTGACTGTTTAAACAAGGCATGCAATTAACATATCATTATTTGCTAATCTCAAATTATTTCATCAGTTTTGACGAATACAGTAAAGTGTACGTATGCTTTTCTTTTTTTAATTATTAAGAAAAAGTTACAAGTCCAAAAGGAAGAGTAGTATTCACAGAACACAGTCACTCCAACAAGTATTACAACGCAAAGGTGATTCAGAAAGTAAATCACAAACATATACGGGTTGACCACAGCGGTACCGCCTTGGGACGGCCAGTGGCAAAAGGGACCACAGGGAAGTTTAAACCGGTTCAAGGGTGCACCAAACCTCACTCTTACCCTGCCATCATCCCTAAACAACAGTGACAGTGTAAATACAAATACTCCCCGCCGAGATAACCCCTTACATTAGAGAAAGAATAGATAGGTGTAAAAACACGGACATGTTCATGTATATAATATATCAAAAAGAAATTAAACTTAAGAAGCTAATCTCATATGTACTTGTCCGAAGTAGAGCATCAAGGGGAACATCGTTAAGGGCACGACAAAACGGAGTATTCGAAGTCAGCATTCGTCCAATTTGAAGTGGATCTACCCTTGTGTGGCTCGAATTTATCCCACTTCTGCCACCAATTTGAAACGTTCATGGTAGTAGAATTAGTAGATGACCCGTATGATGAAGGTGGATCTCGTGTTTTATGGAATCTTTAATCTAACGACATTAAAAACGAATCAAGTAATCACGATACTGTTACATAATAACGTAGCATTTATTTAATATCGTAAGATTGATTAAACATTCAGTCATATAAACTTTCATTTGTTCATCAAACTTCACTGACGATCAATGTTATCTATAATGTCAGTGGTGTTCCATGGTATAACAGTAGTCAGCGTAGCTCAACGTTGGATACATATTTGACTTACGATCTACTGCCCTGTGTGGGTTCTACCTGGTGATGGCAGACAACATTATCTCTCATCTCCCTCAGAAGTTGCTGACCCAATATAACATAATATCCCCTTTAACATCATTTCATTTCAATGGCGTAACATATCCAGTTAATGGTATTTAATAGTATCGTTGCCTTTGCCACACATTTATTCTAGAATATTACAAGGAACTTAACATATGAACATATCGTATATACGAATTTCGACTAACAAATTACATGCATGGTACTAATGATCATTACGCATTATATAACCAATTACATATATGTCTCTGGTTCTGTATAGAAAATAATGAGAATATGATTTTTAAAGATTGTTTTCTACACCATATTGCAACTATTGGGAAGATATTGTATAAGTTATCCTGTCTTCCCAAACGACATGTCATTTATGAATAATTAAACTCAGATATATGAATCAAGTAGCAATATATTGCAGCTTGAAACTCTTTCATTTGATCGGCACCGGTTGAAGCATCCACACACTCTGTATGACAGTCTATATAAAATCGCTTGTTTTGTAGAATTATGTGTAATCGGAATTTATTATCATCAACCGAATACTTCAATTCAAGGAGCACTATGTAGTTATTTTATCAGCCCACTTACAACTATCAGTGCCACAATATGCATATATCACTTGACTATGAAACCCTATTATTAAAAGAGTAATTCCGAAGGACCCGTATTGAAACCTCAAAGGCGCTACTAAGTTTCGTCAGTGTGTTCTTGGACAATACATTTTTTCTTAGCCTCATCAGTAAGTCGGATGGTCCGGTGTTGTATGTCCTTCTAAAACGTTAAGAACTGTAGCAATATTAAAAATACACCTCTTTTGTTAGTATCGCCTGTTCATTCTCCCCACATATGCTATTTCCGGACGTCTGCGTGATTTTAAAGCTTAGGACTATTTTTTGCTGAAAACTATCAACACCCAAATTGAAATGTGTTGCTCATTATTTTTTACCACTTTCATAGCGTTTGTTCCACTAAAAGTTAACACCCAATTACGCAACTGTATCTAATGTCATACCTGTAATACATGTAATACATACTCGTGTGTGCTTAACGGGGTAGAAAACTATCTTATGGAAACTAAATTGAGCGAATTCAATTAATAACAAAAACACACTGACGCAGAATGATCCGGAACCTATTTAATACTGCGATAACAAATATACAGAATCTAAAGGCTCGATTACATCAGTTTTATCGGCTTTGCTAATCGCATTGAATTACACGCATCTGGTTATTGAAATACGCAGTGATGTGTTTTGAGACTTGTATATTGCAAACATATCGTTTAAACACGTAAGATAACCTTTAAAAATGTATTAGCATTCCGATGATTGAGAATTGTTAGGTACAATAGCAATAATTTAGAGAAAGGCTAAATGTCTTGCACTATCTGGCACACTTTCAAATAACCCAACAACACACACATTGTCGATGAAATGGAAACAATCAGTTTTCTCACAGAAATATTTGGATTCGGAAATATCCCTTTTCGGAAGCTAAATTAAAATATAATCATATAAAAAGCAATCGATTAATAACTTGACAGCTGCAAATACCGATTCAGCGGTATTACACTATGTTTAAATGTCACATTAATAGATGTTTTTTTCTTTAATTTAAATAAAACATTTTTTTTTTGTATCATTTATTCGGGATCACGAAATTCCCTACTCTTCGGATATGGATTATTAACATGAAACATGTGTGGTGTATTTGAAAAAGTACTTTAAAAGCAGTATTTAAGAATATAACTATATCCAGATGGTATCATATATGTATCATCGTTGCATATCTTACTGGTTGAGATATCACACTCTTGTATGACTGACCTGAAATATCATTGGTTTTGCAGATTACATTATTTCATTGTTTGACTTAAGAAAGCCATAATGAGGCTTCTTTTCTCGATTTGAATCAATTGACAATGAAGAAATAATAAGCAAAATTTATGCCAAGAAAAAATATTTGAGTTTCGATATCGTTAATTATCCCTACGTAGACGGGTATGTTCCCAGAATAACATATTATGTGAAATATGTTTCTGAATTTATTCGTTTTTCTAGAACTTTTAGTCGATTTGAGGACTTTATTTGTTTGCAACCTTTGTATAACTAAAAACTACTCCATCAAAGCTAATCTCCAATCTTGACTTTGTTTATGCTGTTGTTGCTCTGGCTTCTTCAAAGTCATTGAGTCCTTGCTTTGTGGCTTTCTAGGATTTTTCTATAGTCATATACACATGAGCATATTTGTGTTATACTTATACTGCTTATTAATGCTGCATAGTTTGTTAGAGGATATATCATGGGGGAATTTCTTTATTTACATTCTATCGTTTTTATTGTGATGACAATAAGGTAAGAGCGAGGTTTGGTGCACCTTAAACCCTGGTTTAAAAACCTTATATTTTGCCAGTGACCATTCCAAAAATGTAGCCCTATTGTCAACCCTTTTGAGTTTGTGATCGCATACTTTACTTTTTAATTGCTGTTTGTTTTGTATGCGTGTATTTGGTTGACAGCTCGATTTCGTGTGCGACTTTTATACCTACCTTTATTATATTACTGAGACACAATACGCCAAACGGTTCCAGAAAAGTTTTTTTGGGGTCATCTGGTCATATGCTAGCCAGTCTTAACGGGTATGGCATTGGTAAGAAGCCCGATTCGAACGAACATTTTGCATTTTTGTCTTATATTTTACATACCACACTTCCATGCAAATACTTTACTTATATTGTTGAGATTGTGTTTACTGTTAATTATCATTTTTGCGACCATGTGTTTCAAGTTGCGGCTCAATAATTCATGTGAATGACCACTCAGTACACGTTAATGTCATTAATAGCGAATACAACTAACGTTAATGTCGTTAATAGCGAATACAACTACCGTCTGCTTAGGAGAGAAGAAGTTTACATTCAGTTACGAAAACATTTATCGAAAAGGAAACCGCCGTCTACTCTCCTGCAAAATGAAGGAACGCCATCTGTTGCGCATCTGCGAAAAGCAGAACACCTCCATCTACTGTGCATCGGTTTCAATACTATACACAAAAATACCGCAATTCCTATTCGGTTCAAAAGTTGTACCATTATAGTTAAGATATCACTCAGTTTACTGCCATTGGTTAGAAAATGCTTGCATACATTCTCTCAATCAAATCTACAAATCGTTGTATTGAAGATAACAAAGATATTCCGACTGCAGAGAAGTTGGTCGATACGGAAATATATAGCTGCCTGAACATAATTTGTTTTATCACGTGCGTACGTGCTAGTTTTCATGTACGAAAAGTTATCACGTACACAAGTGTTCAGGTCTCACACCTCTATTATCTCCCCTGAAAGCTCACGGACCTAGAGACAAAAGGAAAACAGAAAATAATTCTATTTTTTCTCAATTTTAGGCAATTTTTAATTTGAAAAATCGGCTTTTCTTTGCTCTAGCTTACATCTGCAGTGTAAAAGACAGATGATACAGAAAATCCCATGTTGATATGAGGTTTCATTCAAATTTCAGAATTGTTTGACCGAAGCACCACATATTCAGCTAGATAGTGTATGAATTTTGTATTTTCCATAGGGTTCACAAAACATGAGCGAGAAAAAAAACCAACCTGGCTAACTTATATGTTTTATTGTTTTAAATTACTGGTCTTGGCTATACTGAAGGTATTAAATCAACAACAATGTCTGCTGCCCTGCTTTGAAGCTCAGATGTTGGAAAAGGCTGTACAGTAACCCTATGGGAAAATTAATTGTGGTGTGAGACCTGAAGAGTAGCTAATTTTTCATCATAGTCCCACAGACGTCTTTTTTTTAAAGCCCGTTATACACCTTGATTCAATTGATTTGTGTTTTAGTTTCAAAGTAATGATTTGTCAGACAATTTCAACTAGTTGTTGGTACAGATGAAGAATGTGTTTGGCACATATTGTGTCCAGTATCATGCCCATATCAGGTATTTGATATAAATCTCATAATAACATTTTCGAGCAATTTGTGTGCATGTATGTATACTTTTTTGACAGCTGTGTAATCATGACAACTCATGTGATAAATAAAAACATGATTTTTTCTGGTGTATACATGTGCATTGTGTCAGAAGCCACATGTTTCTGTAAGGAAATATCACAGAGACAGCAGATATCTAATTTGATATATCTGATATCTCCCATATTGTTGATGTCTCAAATTTAAAGTTGTCAACAACTCATCTTTGTATGCCATACTGGACAGTGATCACATAAGTGATTGTTGTTGCTGCTGCTGTTGTTGTTGTTTCTTCCAACTATCAAGTTTCTGTTGGTGTTCTCCATATTTATTACAGAGACAAATAATGTTGCTGTTCTGTTTAGGTGGAATTTCTCATTATTGTATTTCTGTTATCTAGTCGAAATAGGTGCATTTTTTTTTTTTCTTTTTTTTTTTTTTACCGAAACAGTTACAGTTACAGCTTCAATTATTTTTTATTCTATATGGGGTATTTATGTATTGTGTTGCATTTCCTGAAAGCAGGTGACACAGATCATGTTTGGGGAAATTTTCATGCAGATTGAGAGAAAAATGGCAGATATATTACAGAAATACTACATTTGGTGGCATTTCTTGTGTATTTTTATGTTAAAGGCACAATACCGCCAAAATTCAAGTGATACTCAGACTTTCATATCTTTTCATATACTCACCCCTAAGCTTATTTGGGGGTTAATTTGACATGTAGAATCTAAATGCATAGCTATTGACTGGTATACTTTATACTTTTATCTTGTTACCATGGATACAGAAAGTAATGATATTTTTCCTATTAAAATTTCAGCAGTTGATCATTGAATACATATGTTTGATGCCATGATATGAACTAATATTATTTTAATCATAATTATAAGATAGCAGATGACAAAAGGGGATTGTGGTAAAAATCTCATGAAGATTGAGGCACAAATGGTGTAGCTATCACACAAATGCTACATATTATGAAAACATGTTTTGGACTTTTATTCCACAGCGGGAACTTGTCGAATCCACGCGTTACTCTCAATCACATAATCCTGAATCATTTCACTTGTAAATATGATAGAAGCATGCTTATGGTCTTATTTTATAGGTACTGCACATAGCTACTAAATGTTATGTTATGGATGATGTTGCTAAAAATATTTACTCTCTTCAGGTCTCACACCTCTATTATCTCCCCTGAAAGCTCACGGACCTAGAGACAAAAGGAAAACAGAAAATAATTCTATTTTTTCTCAATTTTAGGCAATTTTTAATTTGAAAAATCGGCTTTTCTTTGCTCTAGCTTACATCTGCAGTGTAAAAGACAGATGATACAGAAAATCCCATGTTGATATGAGGTTTCATTCAAATTTCAGAATTGTTTGACCGAAGCACCACATATTCAGCTAGATAGTGTATGAATTTTGTATTTTCCATAGGGTTCACAAAACATGAGCGAGAAAAAAAACCAACATGGCTAACTTATATGTTTTATTGTTTTAAATTACTGGTCTTGGCTATACTGAAGGTATTAAACCAACAACAATGTCTGCTGCCCTGCTTTGAAGCTCAGATGTTGGAAAAGGCTGTACAGTAACCCTATGGGAAAATTAATTGTGGTGTGAGACCTTACTATCACACAAAATATAATCTGCATCATTATCATCATCGTCATCGTCATCGTCGTAGTCGTCGTGGTCGTCATCTTCGTCATCATCATTATCTTCCAATCAGCTCGAATCTAGATAGCCTAAATTACGCAGCAACAGCAGTGATAACAAAGCAGAATATTATCATCATTTTCATCTTCGTTATTATCAACACTAACTTTATAATAATAATCATCATCAATATTAATATCAATACTATGGGTAGTAACCGATGTTACGTACCACCCGATGTCGCGTACCTACCTGCCGTACCAGTAATTTACATATTTATTGACACCATATCAGTATTATAATAATAATGATCATCAAAATCATTGACTTTAACTACTACTACTACTACTATTACCACTACTACTACTACTTCTACTATCACGCCTCCGTCTCCTTCTCCTCCTCTTCCTCCTTCTACTACTACTACATGTACTACTTCTATTACTACTTCTATTACTACTGCTACTACTACTGCTGCTGCTGCTGCTGCTGCTGCTGCTGCTGCTGCTAATAATAATTAAAGTTGATGATTCCAATAACACGTACGTACGTGATAAAACACTTCTGGCAGATTTATGCTCCGTTAATTGCATTATAACTCTATAAGCTTTGTTTTTCCTTCCAATACCATGCTTTTTAATTATTATTATTATTAGTGGTAGTAGTAGTAGTAGTGTTGCATAACCAGCCTTTATTTTCTAATTTGAATTGTTCACAATAAATTCAACGCACTATTATATATATTGTAGATATAAACAATAATATTATTTTCACTACACTATTATTTTGAAAATAACTACATAAGATGTGATATGTCTTATGCTATATATATGTACAAACAGGTGAGCACGCATACGTGGACTGTTGGATCGATATTTATAAAAATACAGATACAAAATTTATTTATATTGAATGGTAATAAAAGCAAATTTCTTTTATAAAGAGTATTTCTGTATTAACTCTGGTAGACTATAATATTCTTCAATCTATCGGTACGTTGGCAAGTCCATATAAATTATGATACACAATTTATTTAAAAATTGATACGTCTATAGAAGTTATTCGAAGCATGTTACCCCAGGATTGTTGTCAGCTATAATGGCCGTAATCGTAAAGTCTGATTGAACAAATATCAGACCAATATCAATATCAATGGGTCCATAGTAATGGTGATTGTTTGATTTTATTTGCATACTACAGCATTATACTTGTTTAGATACTGCTTACAAAGCAGATCACGACATGAGAGCAAATCTGAGCAAGGTTTTAAACTACAGAACACAAATGCTACAATGGATGCGTTTAAAAAGACAACGAGACATTATCGTTTAACGGTTTATCTTTGATCAATAAAACAATGTTTTTGATGAGATCGTTGTGGTTGCAAAAGTATGTGCATATGACGCCCTTAAAATTGGCAGAAACCTTACTGAAGTCAATAACATGTTTTATTTGACAATATTGCACATCAAGCATAAATTATATTCAAGATAAACAGTTGTAGAAATCTAAATCGTTAGGAACGATAGCATATTCAATAGCATAATATCTTTGAAAAGTTATAAACATTAATATTTGAAGTAGGCAAGGTTAGTAATTGGTGGTTCATAGTTTGGTACATTGGAACAAGATATATGTTTTACTCAGATGAAATCAGTACAAAACATTTATTCCTGAATGAATTTCTCATATTTCAGAGCATTGAAAACATCGTTGTATCAGTTAATGCAAGGTTGAAGATAAATGAGATTGTATAACACATTTATTTTGTTTTTAAACTTTTTCAATCTGACTTTTTCATACAGGTTAATGGTAATAGCTTTTCGTTTTAATTATAACAATGTTATAATTTCTTTATTTTAGGGCACACATTCAATGTCATGCAATAGTTACCCAATAGCTATTACCCATGCTGTATTATTGCCATGTTGGCGTATATATTAAAAAGGATACCTGAATATTCCACTGACATGCTTTAGCGGACATTTTATGCTGAAAGGCTCAAACTGTTTCTTTAGTTCTAGTGTTGTAATCAATACCGCTCATTGTCTTTTCTTTCCCCATTTCGGGGGTTATTTATTATTAAACTCCCACTGGCTTTTCTTTCCACTGACCGTTCCAATGTGGTAGCCCTAGTGTCAACCCTTTTATGTGTTTGATTTCATATCTTGCATTTTAATTATTGTTTGTTTCTATGTGTTTTTGATAGACTCAGTTTAAAGACTGTCCCGAGGTTTTCCTGTAATTAACTGACCGCAGAGCAATAAAATACCCATTTTCGCACAGCAGGGCATCAATTATCTGATAGCAGATAGGCACATTTAAAAAAATAGAAATAAGTTGTAGTAACAAAATGATATCTGCAAATAGAGATAAGGCAGTGATATACACTTCTAACACTTAATTCTGCATGGACAAAGTTTTAGCTCATTAGCTGGTATGTTAGGTGATTTATTGCCATTTTATTGATCTCATGCTGGGTATGCCAACCACCAAGCTGATTATCATGTAACTTGAGCTGAGTAGAAACTACTAGAGGTTTTCGGGAGAGTCTATAAACTGGACATAATATATTTCCTGTTCGACTTTGTTATCTACTTTTAATAGTTAAAACAGCAAATTGCAGATTTAAAGTCGTTCTTCTTTAATACTGTGTTTTTTTGATATGCCATGACATCCCCCATTTGCCAATTTAATGTACAGGTATAATGTTTATTTGATAATATCTTCGGCCATTATATTTTACAAATATTTTAGTTTCGTGATTTAAAATATAATGCCATCAATGAGTAATTGTCCACAGCTATTGATCATTTGAAGAGCGTGCAAACATTAGGAACAAACATTTACCAGAACTCCGGATTTGACAAACAAACAGCTGTGTGTCTTACACATTAGTTTTACACCTCTTCGTGATTTAAACAGAAAACCTGCGTAGTCACATTGCATAGGTTTTAAATTCAATCACACATACTTTGGGTCCGCCTTTGAAGAGTTAAACTACAACTGTTTGCTGTTTTTTAAGTAAAAAGAGTATGAAAGGAGAGATACTGAAATACGGGAAACGTAGTTGATAGCGAAATAGCTTCTCAACAACGCAACACGGGTTAGATATCCTGTTTCGGCGCTGTAAGTGAACTGCAGTTGAATTTCTTCTGATCCGAACCTGTTGATCTTATCTGAATTTTATTTCCCCCACCCCTAAACAATTTTCTCTCATACTTACTCTGTGTGTGTGTGTGTGTGTGTGTGTGCGCGCGCGCGCGTGCGTGCGTGTGTGTGTCATTCTAAGGATGATCGTCCCTCCACCCTGATAGATCAACATTTTGCTGTGATGTTTTAACATTGAGTTTGATGATAAATTAAAGCATCCAAGTATTTACTAATATAATTGAACGCTCCCCTTGTCAGTATTTATTGGTACATTTAAGTACGTGTTTGTTTGCGTCGTACCATAAAGCTGTTTAAACAAGAAACTGATTGAAGTTTTTTTTCTCCAAACAATGTGCTTTCCGCTCTAATGCCGATGTCCTCGGTATCAAAACCGCTGTAGATGATGATTTCATTTTGATTTTATTGAAATTTGAATAGCGGCCTTAAACCGACAATTCATTTCATTAATTAAACTACATTGGGTCGTACAGCTATTCGCTGAAGACACACGCACATAAAATAAAATTAATATCCTCTTATGATTTCAGACGATATCTATTTTAACTTGTGTTCGGCAAAGACCCCTGCAAGCGCGTTGAATACTATCAGTTTTATGATATCAGACGAGATCTAGCCTAACATGCCGATCTTTCTTCGTATTTTAGTTACAACGCATACGTTGAAGCAGTTCGATTGTACAAACTTGATCAATATCAATCAATGGAACAGAATTGGTCGACTGGTTTTAAAGTAGATGCAACCTTAAAGACGTTAAAAATAGCGGCGTCCTGTGCATTTATCCAACTATGCATGTGCAAGACGTTTTCGGGCGTTGAAGTTTTCAGTAAAGATAACAGCTCAATCCAATCAAGAAATAGCATTATCACGCGGTATGATCATGACCCATGTTTTGATTATTGCAGCCAATTTCCTGTGTATATTTTTGGGCAAGTCCAATGTCAAGGAGTGCTGTTTTGATAATGGGTAGTCGTGTTTTACATATTTGATTGACAGGTTATGTGTAAACATTACAACTACGCGCGTGTAAAATTGAGTAAATTGGTATAACTGCCTAATCTGTCATTATAGCACGGCTGAAATATACCGGCATTTATAGCAGAGTGTAGGCTCAGACCTTTGGGTTTATGAAAATTATATCATAAGCATGAACAAACGAAAACCATTAAAATGTATATATGTATCATACAAACAACGTTGTTAACCACTTCCTTTTGATGTAAGCTATATATCACAATTGTAAAAGCGTTCATAAATAATAATAAAACATCAGTCTGTATTTCTGCTTTATTAAGTAAAAATCCCTATTATTGCGGGTTGATGGATAATGTAATAACATACGTTATAGCTTACATACTGTGGATAAACGAAGCGGTCGTTGCTTTTTTTATTTTAAATACATTACAGATACACGTTTGGCTCTTATCTTTATCCGTCTGTCTGTGATTTCTTTGTTAAATCATTAATAATAAATTAATAAAATACAAACACCTTTGACTTTTCATTTTGACTCTTCCTTGTTAGGTTAAAACTATAATATTATATTATGTCTGAACGTTCAAAAGATGGCGGAATAATGATGCAAAAATGGAATTACATGTATACAATACATTCGTATACAACTAATCCTAGCAAAAGTGCATATACAGGTCACATAGTGTAAGCCTTTATGTTTACTCTTTCTGCTGTAGCAGCATATAATGTAGTTGCAGTGTATGATGTCGGGCTAAATTTTGGCGTGTCGTCATTGAAATCCGTCACAGCGATTACAAAAGTTGCAGTTTCTGAACTGCTTAGTTTCTTGAATATTAAACACAGTTTTGTGTGTGACTGGTTGAATCTGGTTTAAACATATTTGTTCACAACATCTGTTTTACAAAGTTACTGAATATAGGCCACACTTTTTCATAGCATTGTCTCAGACCACAGTTAATTTGATGTATTGTGTCTTCTTCTTTAAAACAATTGCTGCATGCTAGCTAATATTAACATACAAACTATTTCTATAATTGATTATAATATGTAATGTTCCTATTGTAAATGGTCATGTTCCATTACATGAGCTGCATACTGGGGTTATGTTCAGATCGAATTTCCCAAATGTATACACTATCATCTTAATGTATAGTCTTAATCAATAAAAGAATAATATAAATACATACATTAACTTATAAATATAAAATGTATCAATTGTTGATGCTTACAAATGATTCGTGTTTAATGAGCGTCGGATTGTTACATAGCTTAACCTTCACCACACTAAATGTATTGATTAGAAGGTTCTCTATCGAAGCAGCACGAATAGAATGGCGAATCATGTCAATAAGAATGTGACCTCAGTGTCATTATTGCACATATATATGTAAATCAATATGCAGATGTAATACTACGAATTGATGTATGTACAACACGCACGCACGCACGAACGCTCGAACGCGCGCGCGCACGTGTACACGCACTCTCTCACAAACACACAATTACATATCTGTCCTTTTAATTGCATTTTTATTTTATTTCTGTTTCGGTGCTTTCCCGCTCCAATTGATTTTTATTGTTTTTTTATTGTATTACACACATACATACATACATACACACACACGCGCGCGCGCACGCACAAAACACACACACATATCTGTCCTTTTAATTGCATTTTTATTTTATTTTTATGAAGATATTTTCCCGCTGTAATTAAATTTGATTGATTGTAATGTTGATATATTAATGACTTTATGCATGGCTTCATAGGAACACACATAAAAACAAAGAGACACAAAAGTATGTATATCTGTTTTAAAACATAAAATAAAAAAGATATAATATAACCCAATATATACAATATATATACCCACCACAGTTTAAATTAAAATATTTCATTTAAATTTAAATTAAAAGTAGGTCAAACAAAATGTTGCCTCTCTGATAGCGATAATGCATTTGTTAACCATGAAGTAAAAGTCCGTGTTTGAAGCCTAGTCTGTCTATTATTACAACCACTGTGTCCTTTTGTCGTTTTATTTACGAGTCTGTATGGCGAACGGACCAATATTACAGTTAAAAGTCACAACAAGCACATAAACATAAACAAATAAATAAACTGCATGAACAAAAAATTACACATTTAGTTAATGTGTGTTCATATCTTTATTTCTACTACTAATGACATCATAACATTGCAATTCATCGTATTTAGTTATTGATACAGTAATTGATAACAGTAGTAACTGTTTTGTTAATTTCATTATTTAAAATGTATACACGTTCTTTCTCTTGTTTGTATGGAAGCAACTGTTTGACAGCTGTCACAATAGTGCACTTACATTTATTAGTATTACTGGTTGCTTACGTACTGTTCCATCTAAACAGCACACGGAAAAAGGTGAAACGTGTCATAATGCTGACTGTAACTGCAGGGGCACCACACTGCAAGGGTAGCATATGAACATGGGTATCAATTCACAATCCTTTTTTTTAATAAGTTCGATCCTCAAATAGTGTTACGAAAAACGTGTGTTACACACTGACTTGTTTCCTAATTCTTTTTGTGGTGTTTTCGTTTTCCTGATTTTGTTATAATAATGATGGATAACAGTCTAATTACATTTACATTGTAATACAATTTCTTGATTGGATAGAGCTGTTATTTTTACTGAAAACTGTAACGCCGTAAAACTTCTTGCACGCGCGTATTTGGATAAATGGCTATGGTACAAAACATTTATAGCATTTTTTTCTCGCATGCGATTTATACTGCACTCTCGGGCCTACGACCCTCGAAAAGCAGTATAAATCGCATATACTCGAAAAATTATGCTATAAATATTACATAGATGTTACAAACATTATCAATAATGCGTGTGAGTTTGATGACGCAATACTGCATGTTGTTCTTGCTTCTACGATGACCGTGTTTTTTAAGTATTTAAAGTTTAAACGTGAACCTGGATTTCACGATTTCGTTGTTACATTAATGTCTGAAAATTCTTTTCTTTCTTTTCAAATTTTATTCTGAATCATACTGAACTCTTTTCGATGAAAAAATCTAATACATACAATAAACCTGTCTGACTATCTTTTCAAATTATATCATATATTATTTTATTTCTTAAGATAATTTTCATAAATATATCAATGCCATAATCAATATCAACAAATGTCTGATATTAGTTCTTTACTACCGATAGGAGAATTTAAACAGTTTAAACAAAGGTAGAATTAATAATAATCTCTAGGATATCTAAAATAAAGCAACACATTGCACTTAACTATAGAATTATTTACTATAAGGATTATATCCAGCCACATTTAGATTTGTGCAATATTATATGGGGAAATACGACGAAGGGAAACGTTAAAAGTCTTTTAAAAATACAAAGAAGAGCTTGTCATATTACATTAGGTACTAAACATTCATGTTTAAAGATGCAATGAACACTATACATGCAATGACAATTGTCCAACGAATTGTTCTTAATAAAGCTAAATATATGTTTAAAGTTTCTAAGGTATTTAGATCTTTCTTATATATTGGATAGGATATGTTTGAGTTACATAGCATAAGGTCACATAATTTACGATCTCATTGTGATCCTTAACAATAAAATTCCTAAGCCAAATAAGGAGCTTTTATAAGGAAGTATATATTACTCTGGATCAGTAATTTGGAACGAATTCCCAGAGCATATAAGATCTTGCACGTCAGTTAAATCTTTTTCAAACGATTATATAAAGTGGATTAAAAGGAATATATAACTGAAATTATTTTCGCTAAAATTGTTATTGAATCACAATATAGATTTTTTTTTTTTTGTGAATACTTCTTTCAATTGTCGATATCGTTTTGTTGCTATAATCTTGTATAAGTGTTTTTGTTTACCATGTTGCTTTGTAAAGAAGGCCTCAGGGAAGATTAGTATGTTTACTAACTGGGCTAACCTCTTCAACAATTCAATTACAATTCAATTCTATTCAATAAAATAGTTATATAACACAAATACTAAAAAAAAACATGAATTATTGGAAGTGTTGGAAATGTAAACATTAACCTATCAACATTATGGTTCTCTAATGTTGTGTACACTTTGCCAAATTATCCACAAAACTGACACGAAATGAAGTCAAATTGTTATCACATGGATCGGCAAGGTTAACAAAACATATTAACATTTATAATGATTGCATAGTTATATGTATACATATTAAAGTTTACTATGTTATACAACTGACACTTTATTGAACATGCACAAGTCTGTATATACGTGTATGTACTAATAAATAAATACTTATACAAAATCGAGACTGTATTTCGTTTTATTTTAAATACACAGAATTGTATGAAGATAGTATGAGTAGTGTTAATCCCTAGTTCTAATGTGTCCTCTTTTTGGGTTGCCATAAATAGCCTACACAATATGATGAATAATTGAATTGGGGTTTTAAGGCGCACCAACACATGAAAGGTTATATAGCGCCTAACAGGAATAAACATGCCAGGCTCATCCTCCATGTCCATCGAGATAAAATATGGAGAATGGACCTAGTACCTTCTCACCTGCAGAACTGCAGAGTTGCTGCAAATTCTATTGTATACACTCCATTTACGCTGGAGCCATGTTTATTGTTTTTTTGCCACTGCTCTAGTGATTTGAGCGAGATGGCAACTAAAACAATACAGGGGTCATGATGAAGACCTTTTATGAGAATGAACATCAAATGATACAAGAGCTGTCGGAGAAAAGCGCAGCTCGACTATTCGATTTTTTAGAGAATAATAAATTATATAGCTAGTATATACCGTCAGAAAACAAGGCTAAAACAATGTGGGGTGGGGTTGGGGGCGCAACATAGCTATGTGTAAGAATTGACCAAAACTACAGAGAAATATGTAAAAATAAAAGATCAAATTAAGGGCACGACAAGAAAGATCTAAGTTTGCTCACATGCTTGAGCCAAACGCGTACTCTGTCAATAATGAAACTTTGAAGGAATACTATTTGCTGTGGTGTGTGTTGTTTTAGTCTTTTTTTCCGAAAGGAAATGTCTTACGTAGCCATGTACAATTCGATTATGATGATGAGGTGTCTCATTTGGCATAGTGTGTAACAAAAGATAAAGGGACATATGGCAATCCTGCCTTTTTATCAAGCATTAAAATAATCGTCCCGATTTATTAATTCATTATCTTTTTTTTTTGCTTTAAAATGCGTGCAATAGCAAATTGCTTTATTCTATCCTTGTAATTGATATTAATTATTGAATAAATGCAAGTGGGTAGAAAGACTAACGGGACGCCGGCCGTGAGATTTTTAAAAAATCAAGATTACCAGATAATGATACCCTTGTTTTATATATGTGCTGGAAAGTATTAATCTAAAAGATGATGTGTTCCAGAAAAAAATATTTTGTCCGTCTCTTAAGTTGAACAGAAAACAATATTTACACAATGCCAATAATTTGAAAGAAAACGTTGATTTTTATTGATTTTTGACTTTATTCTATTTTTATTTTATTTTTATTTTTATATTTTTTACTTTTTAATTTTTTTAATTTTTTGTTTGATTTTTATTGATTTTGTATATATTTTTATATATTTTTTTGATTATATTTTTTTTCTGTTGTTGTGATGGTTGTTGCTTTGTGGCCTAGCCTGGCTTAAAAAATAATTTTCACTAAAGAATTATAGCCAAGTTTATATTGTTTCCGTCTCTTTTTTTTTACCCTTGACTGATTTTAAAATTAATTACGTAATAGTTTCCTTATCAAAGGTCTTGGAATCTTTGTATAATACCTTTAATATTGTTCATTTCATAATGCTTTCTTTACTTCTGGTCCGACGAAAACTATGCAATATCAGTGAGACCGTTAAAGTAACGTGTAATACTCTTGGCGTACATGGTTTTATCACTGTTTTACCGAACGTGTTTTTTTCTAGCACGTAGGCCATTTAGAACGTTTGTCAAATACGACTTTCTAGCAAGGAAATCAAATAGCGAACCATGAATGTTATCATACAATTGTTTTACGCCATCCAAAAAGATTGCACCCCAATAAAAATATAGCTATAAGAACTATTAGTAAACCACCTATAATATATATCATTATCTGAACATCTGTACAGATATGTACGACTTGTTTATAGCTTAGCCTCATAAAAAAAGAGTGGACACTACTCGAAGAAACATGTGTGTATTAAAGCTCGTCCTTATCTAAAACTGGATCTATTTGTGTCAGTGAATTTTTTATACAGTTATTCCTTGTGTACTCATGCCATATATATCAGATGCTAATTGAATTTGGCACCTTTGCCGGGTCCAGATATGGGTATGGGATACTTCGTTTTTTATTTCTTTCTTTCACGGTTGCGCTGATCTGTATCATCTCCTCGCGAAACGCGTCCACCACTGTCTGAGCTTTTGGATCAAATATATATATGACTTCAAAGAATCCGAGCGGCTTCGTTCCGCGTTGGCTCAGGATTTTCGTGATGGTCATTATGCTTAGCGTTGTGGATTTGTCCGGAAGACTGTCCAGGATATCTTTCTCCGTGAGCCTAGTTTTGTCTTTCGGTGGAATACCTCTTAATTGCGGCGGAAAATTTGGCGGGAAAGCGTATTCGTCGTATTGCTTAAAGTTTACTGCAGCGTGACCCACACTGCACGTGTAGATTATGCACGCAAGTACGACGGCAACTTGTTCTGCTGTTGTAAATTTACCACCTTCTCCAGGAACACCATTTAGGCTCAAACCACCATCACCTTCGGATGCGACCATCTCTTTTCGCCAATTTTGTAACTCTTCGTCTGCTATAATTTTGTCGTCGGTGTCATAATATAGTTTCACATATTTCATCGCGTATTTCTTTATGGCGTCATAACTCAAAAGCGCGTCTTCTCTAAAATGGTACCCTGGAAGGATATCGGTGTCGTAAACTCCTCTTTGCTTCAAATCTGCAGGTAACGTTCCTTCGACGTCCATGCGCCATCTTGGTTTTTGTCGTCTGATAAGTTCAAAGAGGCCTTTCACGCCAACTGTCAGTGTTTTATCGACCCAGCCTCCAGGGTTGACAAGTACTTTCAGAGCTGTAGCGTTGATCGCAATGAGGTACAGGAAATGAGGAGCAAGAAGTTTGAAGAGAGGGTGCGACTGAGAGAGGTTACGATGCGTAACAATGGCAATACCCTCCATGATAAAGTGGGTGAATCCTAAATGAGCAATTGATTGATGAACGTTGCTATCCGCGTTATTGAACCACAGTTTGGCCATTATCCATGTATACTCCGGATCTGACGGCAGGAACACGGGGTTGTCTTCTGCCTTGTCTTGGAACAACTGTATCGCTATAGGAACAAGATTGCCGTCAGCTCGCTGGAAGAAGAGGCAAATGGGAGAGCTAGTGACGAAGCCATCTTCTGTAGGGCACTCTTTAAGTACGTCGTGGTCGACGATAAATATTCTTCTGTTACTGAGCGTCTCGGGTAACGTCAAACCCTCAAGGAACGGTTTCAACATGTCGACTGTAACGGCGAGCTTTTTGGGGATTTCTGTACAAAGTTTTATCAGCGTGTTGTTCATTCCTGCTATTCTTTGTCGACCGAATGCTACGTCGTCTCTCCACCTGATAAACAGAACAAAACACATATGTAAACAATTATACAGATTACTGTCTGTAAACGATAATTAAGTTAAACAAGCCTGGCCTTAACTTCATACACTTGCATTATATAGTGTATATTTTGTTTACTGACTAAATTTTGCCAATGTTAACATGTGCATCCAAGTTGATTCCAAATATAAGTTCTCTTCAAGTTTTGTGTAAATGTAACTTCAAAGAGTTTGGTTTACCCTAGAACCTGGTTTAAACCCCCAGCGGATTTTATGCCACTGACCGTTCCATGGCGGTAGCCCTATTGTCAACTATTTTGTGTTTTATGTCTTATCTTGCCTTTTATTTCATCTTTAAAGTTGTTCTGTGTTTCTGTGTGTGTTTGTGGTTGACTGTCGTCATTGAATACTATTTTTCCTGTTCGATTTTTAGATCTACTTTCTAGTGGCAAAGGTAATGTTCGAGCATTTGACCAAGGAATGGTCTGCATAATGAGATGCTTTAATCAACCAGTTCCTCCTTATCTTGTTTTTTTTTTTTTTTTCCTATACTTTTCGATATAAAAATATTTAAAATGTTTGATTCGACTAGAAAAAACCTGATGTGCCCCTAAGTCTTTAATGGGACAAAAATACAACAGCACACCATTGTTCAACATAAAAACAGGTGCCAAGGTTATGTTTTGCAACTAACCAAAATTATGCTTTTTGTTTTTTTAAACTGTTCATCAATTCTCAAAATTGCTTTAAATGATTCAATGAAACTTCAAACATGTGTTCATTGTCATAAAAATAACTCAAAGAACATAAGTATGCCATTTTTTATTCTTTTTTTCTCCAACATTGAAATTTTAGTTAAATTGTTCATCAATTCTCTGAATCCCATTAAAGGATTCAATGAAACTTCTAGTATGCAATTATACAACATAGAGGCTCCTTTTTAACTATAAATTACCCAAAAAATAAACAAGGCCCGAACTCTCAGTCAAATAACGGAAAAACATATTGAATGTTAAATATGTATTCGTATGGGCGGACATGCCTGTCCATTTCCGCGACCCGGCAAAACAAAGGTAACGTGCGATAGAATTATCTCCCATGGAAAACGTAAACACTACTTTACCTGTCAAAATCACTGGGTGGTGCAAACTTTCCGCTTCTATACACGTTCTTTATATCCTCCACATCTGACCATCGACCAGTAAACACCCTAACAACCTTGCTTTGCACAAAAGTCTTCAACACCATCGAACCGATGTCCCATATATAGTCGAATGAGAATTGTTCGTCTGCTGGTAACGACTTAACCTGAGGCGGTAGGCCTGGTTCCTTGGCTTGAAGTTGATATGCCGCTCGTTTCTCCATCAGGTCTAGCTGTCTTTGCGCTAAAAGTAATTTTGAAATTGGTAGCGAGAGGTTTTAGTCCTATCAACGAAACTACAATAACACGTATATAAGCTTCAATTTACGTGTCCAAATATGCAGTACAATAGTTTCATAAACAACTGAAAACTACATAAAGATAGCTATTTTTAAAAAAACATAAAGAAAGAAAGAAACGTGCATCCTTACCCGCGACAGCAAGCACAAAGAGAGAAGGAAAGAAAGAAAGAAACGTGTATCCTTACCCGCGACAGCAAGCACAAAGAAAGAAGGAAAGAAAGAAAGAAACGTGTATCCTTACCCGCGACAGCAAGCACAAAGAAAGAAGGAAAGAAAGAAAGAAACATGTATCCTTACCCGCGACAGCAAGCACAAAGAGAGAAGGAAAGAAAGAAAGAAACATGTATCCTTACCCGCGACAGCAAGCACAAAGAGAGAAGGAAAGAAAGAAAGAAACATGTATCCTTACCCGCGACAGCAAGCACAAAGAAAGAAGGAAAGAAAGAAAGAAACATGTATCCTTACCCGCGACAGCAAGCACAAAGAAAGAAGGAAAGAAAGAAAGAAACATGTATCCTTACCCGCGACAGCAAGCACAAAGAAAGAAGGAAAGAAAGAAAGAAACATGTATCCTTACCCGCGACAGCAAGCACAAAGAGAGAAGGAAAGAAAGAAAGAAACATGTATCCTTACCCGCGACAGCAAGCACAAAGAGAGAAGGAAAGAAAGAAAGAAACATGTATCCTTACCCGCGACAGCAAGCACAAAGAGAGAAGGAAAGAAAGAAAGAAACATGTATCCTTACCCGCGACAGCAAGCACAAAGAAAGAAGGAAAGAAAGAAAGAAACATGTATCCTTACCCGCGACAGCAAGCACAAAGAAAGAAGGAAAGAAAGAAAGAAACATGTATCCTTACCCGCGACAGCAAGCACAAAGAGAGAAGGAAAGAAAGAAAGAAACATGTATCCTTACCCGCGACAGCAAGCACAAAGAAAGAAGGAAAGAAAGAAAGAAACATGTATCCTTACCCGCGACAGCAAGCACAAAGAGAGAAGGAAAGAAAGAAAGAAACATGTATCCTTACCCGCGACAGCAAGCACAAAGAAAGAAGGAAAGAAAGAAAGAAACATGTATCCTTACCCGCGACAGCAAGCACAAAGAGAGAAGGAAAGAAATAAAGAAACATGTATCCTTACCCGCGACAGCAAGCACAAAGAAAGAAGGAAAGAAAGAAAGAAACATGTATCCTTACCCGCGACAGCAAGCACAAAGAAAGAAGGAAAGAAAGAAAGAAACATGTATCCTTACCCGCGACAGCAAGCACAAAGAAAGAAGGAAAGAAAGAAAGAAACATGTATCCTTACCCGCGACAGCAAGCACAAAGAAAGAAGGAAAGAAAGAAAGAAACATGTATCCTTACCCGCGACAGCAAGCACAAAGAAAGAAGGAAAGAAAGAAAGAAACATGTATCCTTACCCGCGACAGCAAGCACAAAGAAAGAAGGAAAGAAAGAAAGAAACATGTATCCTTACCCGCGACAGCAAGCACAAAGAGAGAAGGAAAGAAAGAAAGAAACATGTATCCTTACCCGCGACAGCAAGCACAAAGAAAGAAGGAAAGAAAGAAAGAAACATGTATCCTTACCCGCGACAGCAAGCACAAAGAGAGAAGGAAAGAAAGAAAGAAACATGTATCCTTAACCGCGACAGCAAGCACAAAGAAAGAAGGAAAGAAAGAAAGAAACATGTATCCTTACCCGCGACAGCAAGCACAAAGAAAGAAGGAAAGAAAGAAAGAAACATGTATCCTTACCCGCGACAGCAAGCACAAAGAAAGAAGGAAAGAAAGAAAGAAACATGTATCCTTACCCGCGACAGCAAGCACAAAGAAAGAAGGAAAGAAAGAAAGAAACATGTATCCTTACCCGCGACAGCAAGCACAAAGAAAGAAGGAAAGAAAGAAAGAAACATGTATCCTTACCCGCGACAGCAAGCACAAAGAAAGAAGGAAAGAAAGAAAGAAACATGTATCCTTACCCGCGACAGCAAGCACAAAGAAAGAAGGAAAGAAAGAAAGAAACATGTATCCTTACCCGCGACAGCAAGCACAAAGAAAGAAGGAAAGAAAGAAAGAAACATGTATCCTTACCCGCGACAGCAAGCACAAAGAAAGAAGGAAAGAAAGAAAGAAACATGTATCCTTACCCGCGACAGCAAGCACAAAGAAAGAAGGAAAGAAAGAAAGAAACATGTATCCTTACCCGCGACAGCAAGCACAAAGAAAGAAGGAAAGAAAGAAAGAAACATGTATCCTTACCCGCGATAGCAAGTTTAGTTACTAGTAAACTCCCAAAAAATATAGCAAATAAATTAAATGCTCAATCCACCTGCTCTTGTGAAAATTGGCCCATTAAAAACTAAAACACACATGCTTTTGTGAAATCGATCATCCCAAAATAGAACCCCACAAGTCCTTGTGAAATTGGTCTACCCAAACCATACCACTCCCCACTCCCATCCAACCCCCAACTTGCTTTTGTAATTTTTTGTCTTCTCAAATGTGATCCCATTCCTTTACAAAATGTTGAGACGGGTGAACTTCTTATAGTGAAAAGGAGCAGAACTGTGGGCATTTGCATTATCTTTCTGGCTGTCGTCATATCTATAGAGATAAACGTATAGTGATAGTTGGGATTGATCCTATAGTGGCCAGAACTTTGGATTACATGCATTACCTTTCAGCTATCGCCTTATCCAGAGAGATAAATGTATAGTGAAAGTTGAGCCGGATCAACCTCCTATAGTGGCCAGAACTTTGGATAACATGCATTACCTTTCAGCTATCGCCTTATCCAGAGAGATAAATTTATAGTGATAGTTGAGCCGGATCAACCTCCTATAGTGGCCAGAACTTTGGATAACATGCATTACCTTTCAGCTATCGCCTTATCCAGAGAGATAAATTTATAGTGATAGTTGAGCCGGATCAACCTTCTATAGTGGCCAAAACTTTGGATAACATGCATTACCTTTCAGCTATCGCCTTATCCAGAGAGATAAATGTATAGTGATAGTTGAGCCGGATCAACCTCCTATAGTGGCCAGAACTTTGGATAACATGCATTACCTTTCAGCTATCGCCTTATCAAGAGAGATAAATTTGTAGTGATAGTTGGGATTGATCAAACTCCTATAGTGGCCAGAACTTTGGATAACATGCATTACCTTTCAGCTATCGCCTTATCCAGAGAGATAAATGTATAGTGATAGTTGAGCCGGATCAACCTCCAATAGTGGCAAGAACTTTGGATAACATGCATTACCTTTCAGCCATCGCCTTATCCAGAGAGATAAAGTGATAGTGATAGTTGAGCCGGATCAACCTCCTATATTGGCCAGAACTTTGGATAACATGCATTACCTTTCAGCTATCGCCTTATCCAGAGAGATAAACTTGTAGTAATAGTTGAGCCGGATCAACCTCCAATAGTGGCCAGAACTTTGGATAACGTGCATTGCCTTTCAGCTATCGTCTTACAAAGAGGGAAAACGCTGTCTGAATAGGCTCCACCTTTTAAATGGCCAACAACTTAGAAACTGTAACTTTTTTTTGTTATCGTCTTTTACAGAGGAACGAGGTTTTAGCGATTGTCCACCTCAACTAACGGATTAAACAAAACTTTGGACACTATTAATATACCTTTCCGGTGGTCGTCCTGCGGTAGGCTGGTGTCGAGAGGGATAAAGGTGTAACGATAGTTGGGGCGGATCCATCGGAATACCGGAAACATGGTTTGGTGTTTCGTGTCTCTGCATATCACCAACACCGTTTCGATGTACCATCCACTCATAATTCCTGCCGAATCTGCCCAGATTTCTATGTGGTCTATTGTTGAAAACTAGAATAAGACAAAACATTTGCGCTTTTTTATTGCATGCAGTATAGCATAACCGTATGCATATATACTCCTCCAAAAACAATTAAGGGCCAGGAACAATAACACTTTGAGGTCAAGTAACAATTGGTAAATCCTAAAGTTAAACTAAAGTTAAAATGAAAGTAAAATGTTCAATAATGACACAATTAAAACAATGACAGAAATCAAACGAGTCCTTCAATAATTTTGAGAAGTATATGTACTGCGTATTGTAGTGTTTCTATATACGCTGATGCTTAACGCTCCGTTATTTTCCCGTGGTCCCTAAAAATGGTTGGATCAGACATGGAACGTACAAAACTACTCATTTGGTTCGACACATGGTTGATTTCACATATAACAATCAATTTTCCTCTCATTATCTTGAATGGATAATGAGTTATCGAACAAATTTGAAAATTAAATGACCTTGACATAAGACTTAAACTTAAACATTCGACCCCGTACTTCGTGCGCGACACACAGTATATATTAATATTATACCTCATTTGCATATTCCACTCTTTGTTTAATGTGACGTCATCTGGTCCATAAAGTTGCTTATTACATGTGTTCCTATATATAGTAACAAAAACGGTGCGTTTTTCGTGTAATACAGGCATTATCTATGCGGTCATATTACACAAGTACGTGAAACGGCGGGCCAAAATTCCCTATGAAGGGCCAAAAACCCATATGGCGGGCCGAAAATCCATATTAAATCTAGACTGCGCTACATACATTTAGCATTAAAGTCGTTTGAAAATGGCTGCCAGAATGCTCGCTACCGTGTCAAGATAACCGTATTGTACACAGGTGATCGTCAGAAGAAGATACAGAGATAAGGATGGACATTAATGAAATTGTGGAATAATGAAAAATAAGAAAGATTTAGTCTAAATCTAAATAAGACATGAAAAAAAGGTGTGACTGGCTCGGAGACGTTGAACGGCTCGAGAAAAACCAACCTGAAGAACTAAATAAGCATTTTGAACTTTCTTTTTGTTAACAATTACGAAAAAAGATGGATCAAGGACCAAACATTCATTTCTTTTTGAGTCTGACATGCGATAATTCGGAATAGAAACCAGCCCAGTTTCGTATTTTCGTATGAAAATACCACAGTAATTCGAAGATAGTGCTGACCCGTTTACCAACGAAAAGACGACCATACTATGTATCTAAATATTTCTGGTAACATATTAAATTATACATGTACAACTGCGTCGTTATTTTTGAATTTGATCGCACTGTCTTTAACAATCTATTATCAAGCCCGTAGTTACGCTGAGGCAGACATTTTTTTTGAAATCACAGACAGAAATCACACACACGTACAAAATAATAATCTGAGTGTGGGTGGGGTTGAGTAGAGTTTGCTTGTCCCATGACCTCCACAGAAAGGGAAATTTCAGGCCTGGATATGGGACTGATTAATATAAACTGTCGTTCTGGTCTCAGTTATCAAATACATTTCAAATAAAAGTCATACTAAAGTACAGGAAACAATAAATGTAACGTTATGTGAAATAATAAATATTCTTCTACCATTTTATCCTTAAATTATATTTGCAAAACAAAATGCCATTTTTGAAATAAGCTCAAACGTAAGCAAAAAAACTGACAAAGTCAAGGCCGTGGAATAACATCGTCATTTTGGAAAACAACGTCACCATTATGACGTTGTTCTTACAAGATGACGTCAGTAACATTTCAGCGTACTTTTAATTTAGGGGCTGAATTGGTGGCTTGGGAACAAGGTACCGAATTGCCTATTTCAAATGGCACATCCTATGATTGAGGCATATTAACGTCATACGTTTATTTTATTCTTGTAAATCAATGACAGAAATGAATATAAATAAAGCGTCCGACTCAGTCACATTTCAAAAAATACACAAGTAGAACATGTTTTAGTTTTTCTATCTACCCGTAATGATATTGTTTTGGTTACACATGTAATAAACAGGTCATTAACTGGGGTAGGTGTGCCTCTTTGTGACATTGGCCCTTGATAGTCATATGAGGCCTTCGAGCAAAAGCTCTCGGGCCTCATATGGCTATCTCGGGCCAATATCACAAAGAGGCACACCTACCCCAGTTAATAAACTCTAAATATTGACCGGGCGCCCGGTCCGATAGCTATATTAACGGACGTGTGAAAAAAACGACGTCAAAATACATCATAAAACGCTAAAGCTCTCGGGCCTCATATGGCTATCTCGGGCCAATAACACAAAGAGGCACACCTACCCCAGTTAATAAACTCTAAATATTGACCGGGCGCCCGTTCCGATAGCTATATTAACGGACGTGTGAAAAAAACGACGTCAAAATACATCATAAAACGTAATAACTATTGATTTAATTTGTTGGTCAGATTCGGTATAATATAACAAATAATGTATGGTGCTTCGGTCCATATGAAGTTTATGGACTGGGAAGTCCATAAACTTGCATATGGACCGAAGCACCATACATTATTTGTTAAATAATATACTGAAAAGAAAAAGAAACGCATAATGGGTATTTCTGCTATATATTGTATGTTTAATATGCTACTGCTAATCGAATGGTACAGGGCGACATTAGGCCTGTCCTTTCGGAAAGAAGGTTTAAACAGCACCGAACACACCAGTGGTTACTATGGGCGGCCATTACCGCCAAAAGTATGTTTTTAATAAATCATCAAGTCAACGATGAATTAATTCATCGGTATTATATTTAATTCAATGTAACTTTAATTTGATACCAGGGTCACCATTTGAACAAATTTGGTAGTGGACCATAAGCTTATAGCAAATGCAAAATATTGAACATCTGGCTCAAGCAGTTTCAGAGAAGAAGATTTTTTAAGTTTTTCCCTATATAAGTCTATGTAAAACTGTGACCCCCGGGGCGGGGCCAAATATGACCCCAGGGTCACCATTTGAACAAACTTGGTAAAGGACCATAATCTTATAGTAAATGCAAAATATTGAATATCTGGCTCAAGCAGTTTCAGAGAAGAAGATTTCTTAAGTTTTTCCCTATACAAGTCTATGTAAAACATGTGACCCCTGTGGAGGGGCCAAATGTCAACCCAGGGTCACCATTTGAACAAACTTGGTAGAGGACTATAAGCTTATAGCAAATGCAAAATACTGAACATCTGGCTCAAGAAGTTTAAGAGGAGAAGATTTTTTAAGTTTTTCCCTATACAAGTCTATGTAAAACTGTGACCCCCGGGGCGGGACCAAATGTGACCCAAGGGTCACCATTTGAACAAACTTGGTAAAGGACTATAATTTTATAGTAAATACAAAATATTAAACCTCTGGCTCTTGTAGTTTCAGAGGAGAAGATTTTTTATTTTCTGTCCTTTATAAGTCTATGTAAAACTGTGACCCACGGGGCGGGGCCAAATTTGACACCAGTGTCACCATTTGAACAAACTTGGTAGGAGACCATAAGCTTATAACAAATGCAAAATATTAAACATCTGGCTCAAGCAGTTTCAGAGAAGAAGATTTTTTAAGTTTTTCCCTAAACAAGTCTATGTAAAACATGTGACCCCTGGGGCGGGGCCAAAAGTAACCCCAGGGTCACCATTTGAACAAACTTGGTAAAGGACCATAATATTATAGTAATTGCAAAATATTAAACCTCTGGCTCTTGTAGTTTCAGAGAAGAAAAGGTTTTTTTCCCTATGTAAGTCTATGTAAAACTGTAAACCCCGGGGCGGGGCCAAATTAGACCCCAAGGTCACCATTTAAATAAAATTAGTAGAGAACCATAAGCTGATGCTACATGTAATACACGAAAGCTTTGTGCCTTGTGGTTTTAGAGAAGAAGATTTTCTAAAGTTTTTTCGTATACAAGTCTATGAAAAACATGCAAAATCTCAATATACAAATTCTGGACCCCCAGGGCAAGGTCATTTTTGATCCCGGAAACTTTATTTGAACAAACTTGATAGACTATGCGTTGGCAATCATTTTAAAAGAAAAACTGTCGAAATCTGACCAGCGGTTCTTGAGAAGAAGATTTTTTAAGGTTTCGATTATATATGATAATGGCGGCCATCTTGGATGTCGCACTGACCTAATTTTAACAAATCTAAAAAGCATCTATCTATGGATCATTCATTTGAAGTTTGGTCAAAATTGGCCTAGCGGTTTCTGAGGTGAAGTCGTTTGAAGCACAAGTTAACGACGATGGATGACGGACGACGGACGAAGAGTGATCCCAATAGATCTCCTTGAGCCTTCGGCTTAGGTGATCTAAAAACTCAGTCAATTTATCGATACGTGATAAAATCTATAGGAAACTGAATTAATGCAAGACAAAAGAACTCATTTCAATGATAAGTTAAACGAATCGGTGCATATTGGAACAATTCAGTCGACATCGATTTAGTACGGTGATATTCGATTAGACCTTATTGAAAAGGATTTAAACATATGCTAAATGAATTAATCGTGGTAAATCGTGGTTTTGCGGACGCAAACATTATATACTGCATTAAAGTAGCTATCATGCCAACAACAGCCAAATTCTACAACATCGTTTCTTAACCTACTGACGATGAGGTATATACATAATTTACCTATTTTGAGACTGCAAACTCTATAGACGCAATATAACCCGCTTTAACCAAACCCCAAAACTGGAACGTCGATTTAAGAGTTACCAACTCATAATTCATTTTACGCATATTCAGTCTCGGATATTTTAGAAACCCTGAAAAAAACTATACTTTTAATTGGCACATATACATTATTATCAGACCTGAATACATAGATAGAGTTTTGATAAAAGGTTTTGTAGAGTAATTTAGCTTCTTTAATATTCAGATGAAGTGTTTCATTGTACATTCGCATGATCAGTAATATAATAGATAATTCGACTCATTTATATATAACAAAATTGCATTCACTGTCGCTTACCTTTTATTTAAAATATTCTTGTCGTGCTTATCGTGATAATTAGCGGGATTGCTGTTTCAAAAAACTAAGACTTTAATTACTTAACGTAACTAAAAAATAAACAGAACACTGCAATCTCCGGCGTAAGGGTGTGCACCGAATAAACGATACACGGCATATCCAGACTTACAACCGGTCACACTAACTGGTTGGTACATTCACTGGCTGGTACACTAACTGGTTGGTACACTTACTGGTTGGTTCACTAACTGGTTTGTACACTTACTGGTTGGTACACTAACTGGTTGGTACACTAACTGGCTGGCACACTTACTGGTTGGTACACTTACTGATTGGTACACTGACTGGTTGTTGGTTGGTGCACTAACTGGTTGGCACACTAACTGGTTGTTATACTAACTGGTTGGTACACTTACTGGTTGGTACACTTACTGGTTGGTATACTTACTGGTTGGTACACTTACTGGTTGGCACACTGACTGGTTGTTATATTAACTGGCTGGTACACTTACTGGTTGGTATACTTACTGTTTGGAAAACTTACTGGTTGGCACACTGACTGGTTGTTATATTAACTGGCTGGTACACTTACTGGTTGGTACACTAACTTGTTGGTACACTTACTGGTTGTTACACTAACTGGTTGGTACACTGACTGTTGGTACACTAACTGGTTGGTGCACTAACTGGTATGCACACTTACTTGTTTATCCCGACTTACAACCGGTCACACTAACTGGTTGGTACACTCACTGGTTGGTACACTACTGGTTGGTACACTTACTGGTTGGTTCACTAACTGGTTTGTACACTTACTGGTTGGTACACTATCTGGTTGGCACACTTACCGGTTGTTATACTTACTGGTTGGTACACTTACTGATTGGTACACTGACTGGTTGTTGGTTGGTGCACTAACTGGTTGGCACACTAACTGGTTGTTATACTAACTGGTTGGTACACTTACTGGTTGTACACTGATTGGTTGTTATACTAACTGGTTGATACACTAACTGGTTGGTATACTTACTGGTTGGTACACTTACTGGTTGGCACACTGACTGTTGGTATACTAACTGGTTGGTACACTAACTGATTGGTATACTAAGTGGTTGGCACACTGACTGTTGGTATACTAACTAGTTGGTACACTTACTGGTTCTTATACTAACTGGTTGGTACACTAACTGGTTGGTACACTTACTGATTGGCGCACTGACTTGTTTTTACACTAACTGGTTGGTGCACTAACTGTTTGGTACACTTACTGATTGGTGCACTTACTGGTTGGTGCAGTAACTGGTTGGTGCACTAACAGGTTGGTACACTTACTGTGTGGTACACTTACTGATTGGTACACTAACTGGTTGGTGCAATAACTGGTTGGTGCACTTACTGGTTGGTGCACTTACTGGTTGGTACACTAACAGGTTGATATAATAACTGGTTGGTTAACTTACTGCTTGGTACACCTACTGGTTGGTACATTATTTGGTTGGTAAACTTACTGTTTGGTACACTTACTGGTTGATACACTTACTAGTAGGTACACTAACTGGTTGGTGCTCTAACTGGTTGGTACACTTACTGGTTGGTACACTTATTGGTTGGTGTACTAACTGATAGGTGCACTAACTGGTTGGTAAACTTACTGGTTGGTACACTTACTGGTTGGTACACTTACTGATTGGTACACTAACTGGTTGGTGCACTAACTGGTTGGTACACTTACTGGTTGGTACACTTAATGGTTGGTACACTAACTGGTTGATATAATAACTGGTTGGTACACTTACTGGTTGGTACACTTACTGGTTAGTACACTATTTGGATGGTAAACTTACTGGTTGGTACACTTACTGGTTTGTAGACGATTTGGTTGGTAAACTTACTTGTTGGTACGCTAACTGGTTGATACACTTACTGGTTGGTACACTTACTGGTTGATACACTTACTGGTTGGTCCACTGACTGGCTGGTACACTTACTGGTTGGTACACTTACTGGTTGATACACTAACTGGTTGGTGCACTAACTGGTGGGTACACTAACTGGTTGATACACTTACTGGTTGGTACACTTACTGGTTGGTACACTAACTGATTGGTACACTTACTGGTTGGTACACTAACTGGTTGATACACGTACTGGTTGGTACGCTAACTGGTTGATACACTTAGTGGTTGGTACACTTACTGGTTGATACACTTACTGGTTGGTCCACTGACTGGCTGCTACACTTACTGGTTGGTACACTAGCTGGTTGGTACACTTACTGGTTGGTGCACTAACTGGTTGATACACTAACTGGTTGTCACACTAACTGGTTGATACACTAACTGGTTGGTACACATACTGGTTGGTACACTAACTGGTTGATACACTTACTGGTTGGTTCACTTACTGGTTGATACATTTATGTGTTGGTACATTAACTGATTGGTCCACTAACTGGTTGGTACACGAACTGGTTTGTACATTAATTGGTTGGTACACTTACTGGTTGGTACACTAACTGGTTGATATACTTACTGGTTGGCACACTTACTGGTTGGCATACTTACTGGTTGGTACACTTACTGGTTGATACATTTACTGGTTTGTACACTTACTGGTTGGTACACTTACTGGTTGGCACACTTACTGGTTGGTACACTTACTGGTTGGTACACTTACTGGTTGGTTCACTTATTGGTTGGTACACTAACTGGTTGGTACACTGACTGGTTGGCACACTTACTGGTTGGTACACTTACTGGTTGATTTGGTATTTTAAACGAATCAAGCTGTCCTCGTTCAAAGTCATTTTTGAAACGGACATCTAGTTTGGTGTCCTTTGATTGCCAACCATCTCCATGTAGAACAATGTAAACGTTTGCATCAGTTCCGGCTTTGGGCCTGTCTCCCGTCCGCACATAAACTGTGTATGTGTACGTACTCCCGACACTGGAACCTCTATGACACATTGTGCACATTGTTTGCTTTCTTGTAAAATAAAACACGAAATACATCTTAAAATATACTATCAAATAAACAAAGAAAAAGAAAATAATTGATTTGAATTTAACGGCTCATCAACCAGCTGGTTACTACGTTATTTCGAGACACCCAAGAGAGAGGGTTGAATGATACGTGAGAATCCGGGAAGCATGCCCTTCTCTTACGAAAAGAACGGCCCGCACCTAGCATTCTTTAAATCCATCACACATCCAGGATCAGTGCACTGGCACAAAATCGTCCCCTATAGTCAATGAAACATACTTCGATATATTTACATTCACTTGATACTTTCTGTTGAAAAATATAGTGCTGCCTCCATGGAATACCTCGGCGTAGACATATGGCAAGATAACCCATCCAGTCATATTATACTGGCACCATGCCATCCAGTCATATTATATACTAGCTTCCTATGATATTAAGGGTTCTATGGTATCACGGCAGTGTCCAATTTATAAAACAGTATGCATCTCTGCTAAAATGTGATGCTTCTCTTATAGATGTGATGACTTTAGGTAACATATAATAAAATAATTGAAAAATATAAGTATATTTATCATAAATGAAAGGATATTTCAAAATAATGCAAACATGTTGACAATTTCCTTATGATCTTTAAAATTCATCACCCCTGGCCTCCATAAATGCAGTTTCCACTACCTTGACGGTTATAAAATTCATTGTTTTAGTCTGATGGGTCTGTTTTACATTATTGTTTCTAGAAATGGTCACTCATTGAATCTTATACCAGTTACTAACAAATACAGGATACACAATATGTGCATACCGTGATACAATAGAACTTTTAAAATAATAAGCTTAATGAGGGTACCCTTCTTTTCAAATCTAATTCTGACATTTTCACGTAAAATTAACATTATAACATTTTATATCATAACAATTTAGTAGAAGGGTCACAGAAAGTATTTGAGTTTCCTTTTTCTTTAAATAGTGTGTACAGTTTAATTTTTTGTCAAACCATTTAAGTACCGTGATACCATAGAACACCATGCTATACTATATTATACTGGCACCAGGCCATCCATTCCCAGAACTACCCGTTATATGCTGAAAGCCAAGCAATGGATCTCATAGTACCATTTTTATGAAATCTTTGGTTTTGAACCGACACGTGATCGAATCCATGACCTCCCGCTTGCGACGACCACATACCACCAAACCACCGCTAAGGTATTTATTTAAATCCAGCTTCAGGGTGTTGACGACGTTGAACAAATGAAGCTATATACCAGTTTAATCCTCGAACTATACCTCGAGATTGCCGTGAGCACAATTCAAAGGTTTGGGTTGATTAAATAGAGAATATTATGTCAGTGCCTTTTACTATCAAGTTTATTAGTCGAGGCTTAGAAAACGAAGAATGGCGAGTCTCTGCCGAGCCATTCTTCGTTTTCGTGCCGAGCCTAATAAACTCGATAGTAAAAGGCACTGACATAATATTCTGTTTATCATGTAGATTATCCACATTTTTTGTATGAATTACTATTATTACCTATTTCTCAGAATGTTACGCTTTTCGAGGACGCCGCCATGTTGTTGTTTTTTGTTTGTTTTATGACGTCTGGCAACGTTACGTGCATGACGTCAGATAACGTTACGTACAATAAACGCCGAGTGATTCCGCATTGATTTGCTCTATTGGTCAGTGGCTAATATAGCAAAATTTAATAGGTCACCCCTTTATTAGCAGAAAAGTGCATATCTGCATGATAAATAGACTAGAGACGATATCGAAGATCAAATACAAATGAAAATTGTCATAATATGCTTCAGTATTATATGAAATGCATTAGACGAACCGCATGCTACCTGCGGTTAAATTATTATTTATGAAATAGTTGGTCTTAAAAGTTTGACTATTTGGTGGGGTTTTGTTGTTAAATCATAATTATTAATTAATATGGGGCTCATATTGTTAGCAGTCGTAAATATTGTTCAATTAATGTGTACGAACTTTACAAAAAAAAAGAATATATTATAGTCCAAATGCAGTATTTATTAATTTATATTAACGATTTATACAACAAAAACTAGCCGTGTCGTCGAGTTTTCCATACCAAGCTATTTCATTAGTAAACTGTTATACGGTATACAGTACAATAACAATAATGAATTCTGACGTTTCATAGGGCATATGCACATTAACTATTCACATGAAACAATCATTATATGGGTGTTATTAGTATTACGATTTGCACCCATACATCGACTAGGTCGAATCCAGTCCCTAGTTATCTCTTTTGTTAATTATGTCTTGTAAAACTATAGCAGGCAAATATAGAATCAACCGATTTTGAAAACAAAACACCTTAAACAAAGTCGATACATCAGATTTGTCGTGGGATCTACGTTCCGACTTAAAATTGACAGATAAAGATATTTTCTATTCTAAATTTGCAAACCATAACATAATGAATGAACCTAAAATGACGCCTTATATACAAGGTTGTTCATTCTGCACGGTAATATGTGTTATCCTAGGTTACGCACCAGGGTTAGGGTTAAAAGCCCGTTGCGCTCGATTTCGTTCAAAATAACGAATTCAAGGTTTAGACTGAAAAGCACGATGCTAACACCATATTTTGATTGGTATGACGTATTTATCATGAAATGGAAGTTTTTAAAATTTTAGATTCTGTCTACTTGCATGTCAACTCATCAATAATAAAAAAGTTAGAATAGTTTAACGGGACTTGAGGCGATCTGGGAGAGTAGTTGGTGCAAAATCACTGGAAAACCTTCATAATGTGCCTTTGATATGCAATGTGCACATGCATTTAATAAGCCGCATATATAGTTCGGTTGAATTATTATTTATAAAATTGTTTGGTTTGAAAAGCTCGACAACTTGGCTATATGAATTATTATTAATTAACTAAACTATATTCAGCCGTCTTTCACTAGAACCTCTACACATAATACGACGCAAACTCGGCAATATGAACCACAAGTCGGCCGATATGAACCGGATGTCGGCCAATATGAACCGGAAGTCGGCCAATATGAACCGGAAGTCGGCCAATATGAAAAAAACAAAACAAGGCCAATCTGAAGAAACTCGCCAATACGAGATTTAAGTAACGTTCAGCATATAAATGAAATTAACGCTACTTAAAACAAATTCTACTGTAGTAGAAGTCCGAGTTATTGGTCCTCGAACTGTCGTACTGTCGTACTGTAGTACTGTCGTACCTGTACCAGCATATAAATGAAATTAACGCTACTTAAAACAAATTATACTGTAGTAGAAGTCCGAGTTATTGGTCGTCGTACTGTCGTACTTTCGTACTGTCGTACCTGTCGTACCTGTAGTACTGTCGTACCTCGTACTGTCGTATTAGCCCGCGGCCTTTGGCCTTGGGCCTATATGACAGTCCTTGTACCAATAACTGGGCAATATGAAATCACTTAGTTAATAACATCATACTATGTATAGGATAGAGGCTATGAGGATGAATCTTCACCATTAAGAAACCGAAAGGGAGGGAGCGTAGCGACCGATCTTCACCATTAAGAAACCGAAAGGGAGGGAGCGTAGCGACCGATCGCGGTTTCTTAATGGTGAAGATTTCTTTTCATAGACTCTATCCGGCTTAGTGTTTGCCGTATGTTTTATCGATAGTCTCTATATGGGTCACACTCTTCACCATGAAGACTGTTTATAGTAAAATCTTCATGAATAAATGGTTCGAGTATTTGAAAATCTGAGACAACTGATTGGTTGAAAAAGTAGGGTAAACACTAATAATGATTATACAACACAAACTAGCAGAGTCGTCTAGTTCTCCAGGCCATAATATTTCATTAACAATAACAATAAATAAATGCATACGGATCACGTGGCCTACTTTAGTGAATATGCATATTATTAAATACGGTGGTCAAATTGTCTTTAGTAATACTAATTGCTAAGTATATTTATGAGGCGACACACGTGACTACATTTAGCAAGATAAATATATACGTTGTGTGTCAAATATATATAAATTGCATTTGTTCAATCATAGTTAATAATTATAAAAATAGTATAAAGCAAATTGTTTTTGCATATTACTAACTGTTGATTATATATCACCAATAATATATATTTCAAACTTATGATAGAATTACGACGAAAATTTGAAAACTAAAAATTGTATTTAAATATATGCAAGCAGATTTAAAGTCAAAATGATATTGGATTAATAAATCGAGAGGCTGATAACGACTTCAAGATTGCCATGTGTCGCTTTAAAGGCACCAACTCGCCAAATAACGGCAACATTACGCTACAGAATTGTTTATCCAAACCCTATCTAAGTGTACAGGTGATAAAATAATGTATGTTTGCCAGCTAAAAGTATAGTTTTTCAAGGGTTGTTAAAATACCCGTGATTGAATATTTGTAAAATGAATTTTGAGTTGATAACTCTTAATATTCGACGCTCCAGTTTTGGGGTTTGGTCTGGCTGGTTAAAGCTGTTTACATTGTGTATATAGAGTTTGGATTTTCAAAATATGTAGGTTGTATATATACTTCGCCATCAGCAGTAGGTTTAGAAACAGTGTACATATGTTGTAAAATGTGCCTGTTGTTGGCGGGATAGCTACTTAAGTCCCTACCCTGGTGTCAACGTTGTTGGTCTATATCCGTTTCAACCTAAAGTAGGGAAGTGTGTTGAAGAAGTATTTTCGAGATTTCCAGAGGTCTGGGGGTGTTTTCAATAAAAAAAAATGGTTTGGAGGTGATTTTACGTGACCGAATGTGGTAATGGAGCAGGAAGGGATTTCTGGAGTGTGTGGGTGTGGGAGGGGTGGAGGTGGAGAGGCGTAAAGGGAAAACAACCAAGGATGTATTGCAGAGATTTGTTTATATTAAAAAATAATTATGGGGGTATTTTGTATATTTTCAAGAGGGTCGGGGTTTCCTCAGCCACGCCAACACCACCCCGTCCTCTTCTGGCACTTGAGCAGCAAATATTATATAAAAAATAAATAATACGATACCCATACCGTTTATATAAAACAATAGGGGTATCATATTTACTTATTCATAATATTTGCATATCAAGTACCTCTGTTTTGCTATTCGTTTCAAAATCACAGGTGCAATCCGTATACATACACAATCTGCATACACAATCTATTAATAGATGCGAACAATTTCAAACAAATCTCATGACGTGTCTCACCTGATAATGTTTCGGTTTGAATTTATTTTATTTGATCATGTGTAGGTAATGAAAGCCGTTAATTTAATTGACGGCTGTGGATCACTCTGTTTTAGCAAACGTAGTGTTTTTTTTCATGTGGAATGCTTTGGGCTAAGTATATATTTCCTAAACAAATATTTATTTGTAAATATACGTTACAAAAAGCTATATTAATTTAATTTATTTTTCGATATTTTTTATGTGTGTCTGCAATACATATATTTTTTGAAATTATATTTATTTATATCTTCGATATATATTTTGAGAGAGTAACACATATATTTGTCTGCATTATATATATTTTCGTATTCAATATGCATATTTTTCACACGACGTATATATATTATCTTACAGCATATAGTCACGAATGGCGCCTCATATATATAGCATCAACTATATATTTATACAAAAGATACAATAATGAAGAAAATTTGAAATCCAAATTGTGTGACATTTTATTTAAATATATACAAACAGTTTTAAAGATAATACCAAATTGATAAACTGAGGTGCTTATTTGGATACATAATGAATACGTAAAGATTGCCGTATTTCCTATAAAATGTTTTTAAAATGTTTTTTGATAATTAAAATAATGATAATAAACGAAAATAATAATATAATATAAGACACCTACCTTCCCGATTTCTCCTTTTAGAGGTATGTGGTAGTTAACCGAATGCCGTGATACATACAGTGTTATATCGAATGCCGCGACAGCACTTTATTATATAGACGGGTAATGTTATTCAATTTTTGAGAACCGGTTATTCACGGTAAAAACAAACTAATCTCATTAGATCGGCGTGCATTTATAAATTCCAGCCAGTAAACATACGCGACGTAGCTGTGCCCGCTGTGTGTGTGTTGCTCTAAAAAGTATAGCCCCTCCTCCGCCTTTTAACCAATAGGACGTCCTAAAGGTATAGGTATAGTAGAGTCTAGACTATGTATCAGCCCACTGATAGTTTTAATATGTTTTTGCCACACGCAGTGGCAAACAAATATAATAGTTCTAGTGCAGTCAGTACTTCGTTTTTGTTTAACCTTTTCGGGTTAAAACGTTCATTATGATTACGCGCTTTGAAATATCTGTTCAGTAATTCAGTGATGAATACACCCGTACACATATATTATAGTCATAACTATCGGTGAATACTGAACACAATTTATAACGCAGCATGATATTTTCCCACTTGTATGCTAGGCCTTTATTTATTTTTTTGTTAGTTTTACGAACCATTGCGACAGAGAAGTGTCGTAGGAGTGTGGTTGTGGGTGGGTGTCGTGTGTGTGGGTGGAGTGGGTGGGGTGCAGTCGGAAACCGAGAGACAACAACGCCTCAGTGGTATCGACGCCGAAGACCGAAGACAGAAGACTAACGACGAAAGACGTTCAGGCCATCGAAGGGCATATGCGGCGCAGGGGTCATACTGTGATAGGTGTGGCCCGAAACTGGGCTACCACAGACCTGTAGGTAGTTGACTGCAGCCACCGTAGAGGATGTCGTCCAGACCCCCCTGCAGCATCGACAAGACACTACGCACTCAACGCAGATAACAACAACCAGCACTACAGATACAACGCAGAGACTAGAAGAAGCACTGTCCAGACTCTATTGTGCTCATCTTATCGGGTTATGTGGTGGACATACGTTAAACCTTAGAACGACACACACAGCTACGCACGCACGCACGCACGCACGCACGCACACACGCACGCACGCACGCACACACACACACACAGAGAAGTATGTCAAAAACTCTAACTAATGGACATACACCTATAGTTTCTCCTATTGATTAGAACGGGCCTTAGGGTTAACAACACCTATTTCAAAATCAACCTAAATTATAACAACAAACCTGACATACTCGTAGAGACTAGAGGGCTTGAGTTATCTTTAGGTTTAGCTTATCATCGTTATAATACATTTCACATAACGTGTTAGGCTCAATATTTAATTGGCAACTGTTAACCTAGCCCCAGCCCATTTTAAACAACGACCAGTACCAGAGTACAGGTAAGTATTTTTATTAGAATTATCAGATTTGTAACATGTTTAAAGCCATATATATATATATGTATTAACAATGTTGATGTGATGATATATCGATGCATGACAGATATGTTTTTACTATAATCCGCATTGTTATTTTATTGCACTATTAATGTACATGCCATGTTAAACATCCTTAAAAATTATGGGTATAATAAACAAGCTCGGAGGATTTATTTCCCTTTAACTGTTTTGGATAATATTTAACGACCAAGGCTAGGCATATATTTTTATTCGGTATACAGTTAACATTTACAAACATGTTTACATCATAACAACAATAAGTAAACTTATTGTTGTCATATATTTATTTTGACGGCTTTCACCGAGGAATTAATATAGCCATTTCACAAATAATTGTTTATTCGGTCAAGTGCCTCTGTTTTTTAAACATTTCTCAATTTTTCACAACTGATCGATGTTTAGTTTTTTGTTAGAAGGAGCCCATCAGAGGGTCGTCTTGCATGTCAGTGAATCTGTAGATGGGTAGATTCCCTCTGTGATATCTCTTCATTATTTTGAAGACTTCGCCATAGTAGGTCTCATCATACACGTCATAGACTCTCGTAAACAATATTTTTTAATAAGATACGCGCACGAAGTCTCCTATAGGTCTCACAACACACTTCGATGTTACTGTGTTGGCCATAGGCAGTAAAGTCCAATTTTCTATTCTGAATCAAGCATTTACAGTCTAAAAGTATTTTTTTGGGAAAATACACTTACTGCTGCTCATAAAAATCCACAAAATCTGGTACATAGCCCAGTTTTTTTTTTTTAATGTGAGTGGTGGCAGTCAAGGTACTCTTTTCGGTTTTCACTAAACAGTTTCCAACTAAATTCATACGCATTTTGAGCACCCACAAATGTGTCAAATTTTGCTGTCAGTGTCGTCTAATCGCTGTTCATCCAATCTCACACTATTGTTTTCTCACCTGCAACAAGAAAAGAAAATATCCATGGACAATTATTAAAATATCTCAAACCGAAGAACACACTCCTACTTTTTATGGTGTAAGAATCATCCTACAGTAACATGCAAGGGAGCTAAGTGTGTAGTGAGATCTTCAAGGGGGGCTCATGTGTGTCCATGTCTTCAAAATCATACCAGCAACAACTATAGGTGACTGCCTAACAAAAAAAATTGTTTATAGATACTTTTGTCATACATTATATGAGTTAACGGCTCAAAATGCAACATGCATCCGTTTGCTTCGTGCCATATTCATGGAGCGAAACAATCAGAAATTTTTATCTGTATCAAGAGTAGAAATTATTCAGTAACTTTTATATTCTAAGAGATTGTGTTCTTAAATTCTGTAGGATTTGTGTTGGATATGTATATAATATAAAAAAAGTGTGATGTTTGTCTTTCAGGCAGTGTTTCTTAATTTATTAATTGTTCACCTATTCATATATGATTTTTTTTTTTTAAATATTTTTTTATTAAATGATGCTAGTCAAAAATAGTTTATTATATTACCTGTTCTACAATGTCATTAAAGGCCATTCAAGTTGATGTCAGTATGGCTCCAAAAAAACAAGCCCTCCCTTCAACTCTCAAATTGGCATCTTCTACCAGCTTCCTGTATAAAAAGATAAAATGGCTTTTACTTAGCACATGATTACAATATTGATAATAATGTTGCTAAATATTACTATTTGAAAACCTAGCCATTGTATAAAACAAAATGTAGGGAAAAAATCAGAAAATATACCCAACAGTGATTTAAAAGGGGAAGACATACATAAAACCAGCAGGGGAGTTAACTAGGAACCACTAAATGACACCACAACTTGCTAAAAGCAGAAAAACAACCGAAAACCACCGGCATGCAGATTAGTTTTCAAGAAATTATCACAATACAGATAACGCTACCAAATGTACATGAACAACGCTTAGATTAAATCTATGAAATTATAACAATCGGTATATTTCATAAAATGTCTGTCAATTCCATGTTATATCGAAACTGTTAATTAATCGCATTGAACCGCATTGCATGCACTTCATACATAGTTGTTGAATTCATCTCAAATTACAGTCAGTCAGTCACAGTCACAGTCAGTCAGTCAGTCAGTCTGTCAATGAAAAACAATGATCATCTGCTTGCGACCGACTGCAGTGTTTCTCCAGACGACACTGTACACCTACTCAAAGCAGTGAAAATTGAATGCAGACCATTCGGATCAGAGCGAAAAAGATAGCAGCATAATACTATACGTAATGCAGCACAACACGTAACATGCCAAAAAAATCAGTACAAATCTGCGGGGAAAAACATCTAGGCGACACAGGCAATCTTTACCGTGAATAATGATAGAACCAGAATTTAATGTTTTATTATGACGCGAAATTCACTTGAATTTAAATGATGTTATTCGCGTACATTTTTTTTATTCAAACAAATATTAGCAGTTTTATTTCTTAGTGCAAAATAACATATATAATCAGAATTCAGAGCCGAAAACACTTTTAACGACATGTTTTAATTAACGTAAAAGGAGACGATGAAAAATGTAACAGTACATTAAAGTTTCGTCTGGATTTTTTTTCCTATATATAAACAGACACACAATATATTGGATGTTTTTATTTGACATGACGTGAAATTTGTATGAAATGCGCATGAAACATAATCACGAGAGAACAAATTGCCTGCGTACAAATGGAATACAAGAAATGAGATGATACGCTAAAAGCTGGAACGCCTCATTCAGCTAACACCAAACATGAAACAAATTTGTGTCTCGACAAATGTGCAACTGCAAACGACAAATATTCCCAAAAGACACAGCGGTTCGAAAAAGGTTGTCACGCAACTTCAAAGCAAACAAGGAAGAGCGACTAAGTTAATAAACATATTTGATGGACATTCTCGACAAATAAGACGCACCGAACAGCGGTTTTGAAATTTGTTGCACTGCATAAGTGGGTGGGGTATTTTTCTAATATTGTCAATAGCTGAAATAAATAATTTGCTATACAAACACATACCTGTTAGATGTCATATGAAGCTGCTTTCCGTGAACATGTCCCTGGCATAGTGTCGGTACATTGAATCCATTTGAACCCAACAGAGACGAAAACTAAACTTCCAGAAACAATTTATCGACTCGCAAGCACAAACTTCTTTTGGCAAATACAATCGAATATCCATCTTTCGCGGAATTGTTGATACTGCATGTACATGTGTATGCACTGAAATATACACTGACAACATTTATATTGCGTTTCATCAGGATGTTTCATCGCCTGGAATCCATATCGACATTACGGAAGTGATTTGGGAGTTCATTGCAAACAGCATACACAAAATAATCCATGTTGATCAAAGTATGGTCCATTTCCATGTGCAAAATCACTAATTTATGGCCAAATCCAACTAAAGTTCATTGCAATTCATCATAAAATGTTCAATTCAACTTTTTCACACAGTTGAAAACATCAAACTCAGAAATATTTATCTGTGTCAATGAAAGCTGTACTGAACGTAGTACGGTGGCATAGAGGTGACATGTGTATGTTTTTATTTATCTCGTGCGCACGAGATACTAAGTCGTGCTCACGAGATACTAAGTCGTGCGCACGAGATAACTAAGTCGTGAGCACGACTTACTAACTCGTGCGCACGAGATACTAAGTCGTGCTCACGAGATACTAAGTCGTGAGCACGAGATACTAAGTCGTGCGCACGAGATACTAAGTCGTGCTCACGAGATGCGAAGTCGTGAGCACGAGATACTAAGTCGTGCTCACGAGATACTAAGTCGTGAGCACGAGATACTAAGTCGTGATCACGAGTTACTATGTCGTGCTCACGAGATACCAAGTCGTGAGCACGAGATACTAAGTCGTGAGCACGAGATAATTAAGTCGTGAGCACGACATAATAAGCCAATCAGAATCCACTTTACATACATGGATGCTGTTTGAAAATAGCTGATAGCAGAGACGATTTTATTGTATTATACTTTAATGCAGGGTTAACGTATGAAGAAATTCGGTTCCTTTTACGCGACCAGCATGATATAAACATATCACTCAGACATTTACATAGACTGTTACGCGGATTGATGTTGCGACGAAGAATCTATAGTGACTCTCGTACTGTGGTTGACTTTATTAGCAACGAACTTGAACATTCTGGACCGCTCCATGGATACCGAGTCATGCGTCAACGTTGCATAGCCAATGGTTTATGCGACGCTCGGGGTAAGTTCAACCTGACAAAGTAAAGCAAACACACCTGCCCTTACAAAACGTATACTGAAATTGATATTAGCTTCTGATACGAGTATGTACTTACACTACCCACAATAATGCCTTTGATTACTTCATACAGTGGTAGTGGTGGTAGTTGTAGTGGTAGTAGTAGTAGTGGTGGTTTTTACGGTGGCCGGTTCGTTCAGGTGAGCATCCGGAGAACGTATACATGTCATTTGAAATCAAACAAAAAGTGTATATTTTTATGTCCCCAAAAATGTGGGGGCATATAGATTTGCTCTTGTCTGTCCGTACGTCCTTCCGTCCGTACGTACGTACGTTCCTCCGTCCGTCCGTCCGTCCGTCCGTACGTCCCGAAAATGTTGTGTCGCGCGCTGCACCTTTATTATTCGACCTACAGTCACCAAAATTCACACAAATGTTTATTGGGATGAGTTGTTGTGCACCTGGGTTTTAATTTGTATATGGCACCAGTAACACCAGACTTAGGGCCCTTGACAGTCAAAATTAAGGCATTTTATATGGCAAATTTGTGGCACGCGCTGCTCCTTTACTAATTGGCATACAGTCACCAAACTTCACATAATTGTTTATTTGGATGAGTTGTTGTTCACCTGGGTTTTAATTTGTATATGGCACCAGTAACACCAGAGTTATGGCCCTTGACATAGTCAAAATTAAGGCATTTTATATGGCAAATTTGTGGCACGCGCTGCTCCTTTACTAATTGGCATACAGTCACCAAACTTCACTTAATTGTTTATTTGGATGAGTTGTTGTGCACCTTGGTTTTAATTTTTATATCGCACCAGTAACACCAGAGTTATGGTTCTTGACATAGTCAAATTTCTCTGTGTCTGACAAGGCGGTATTGGGGACATCGGTGTCTAGTTATTCTAAGATCCGTGATTTTATTTTTATTTTTATAACAGGGATACAAAAATCTAGTGTAGAATTTTGTTTTCAAAATGTATATCCAGAAACCTTAATGTTCTAATTTTCTCATAGTAATTGGATTGGTATTATTTATTAACAGGTGTGGAAGCGCGGACTGCTAGAAGATTTCAACGACGGACTTATTTTGCAGCTGGACCAAACTTTATTTGGCATCTCGACGGATACGACAAACTGAAACCTTACGGACTGTGCATACATGGATGTATCTGTGGGTTTTCTAGGAAAGTTATATGGCTAAATGTATACCATACAAACAACAATCCAAGAATTGTCGCTGGGTATTTTCTGGAAGTGTTAAATGAGTACGGTGGCACTCCTAGGATAATTCGAGGGGATTTTGGAACAGAGAATGTAGTAGTGAGAGAAATACAAAGGCATTTGAGGGCTGATGAAAATGCTTACATCTCAGGCTCAAGCACACTTAATCAGCGGATTGAGAGCTGGTGGGGCTACCTTCGACGCCAACATATTGAGTATTGGATGGACACATTCAAAACTCCAAAATGCAGGAGACTTTTCAGGGAGCGACTCAGACAAGAGCCTTGTGCAATTTTGCTTTATGGCTTTATTACAAGTAAATATAATCTTTTCAATTCTAGAATGTATTTTATGGCCGCGTGTATAAGAAGCAAGAACTCTACACTGTTCAATAAGCATTTGTCATGTTTCTGGTTCTATTTAAAATGCTTTTATAATAATTTGATTTTTCATAATCAATTCAAATGTTTCATTTACTATTTTCTATTTGACAACTGTACAAACTATACCAATTCAGGCAAGTGCGCCTGAACCAATATTTTTTTACGGTAATCCATCCATCATTGGCCCGAGTATTCAAGGGAGATAATAGTGTTGTGAGTCCTCCATGACGTTCGGCTTGAGTCGTGGATGTCCGTGGCATACGGACGTTTTCCGATGTAAGGCGGGAAAACACGATATAATGATGGATGGATTATCCTCAATGAAAAAGGGACAGTTTCAAACGTTTAACTTAAATGTTGAGTAGATATCTGACAAACACTATATTAATTATCACAGTCCATCTAATAAAAGCAGATTCGTGAATTAGCTTAAAATATGGTTTAATTGATAGACGTGAAAAGTGCCAACCATCAAACACCACAACGTCATATGTAGGCCGTAAAAACGTGTGTTTCAATTTTGTGTCTCTCATGCTCATTTTCTCACATATTCTGTGCATGAAATGATGCGTGCGTGCCGATGTGTGTGAGCGTGTGTTTGTTTGTTTGCTCATAACCTGGATACCTTTTAAATTATGGTCAATATATTTGTTTGTTTGTCTGGATTTGACGCCGTTTTCAACACAGTTTAGGTCATATGGCGGTCAGACCACCTAGCCAGTGTTCCTGTGTTTACCAGTACTAGCCACTCTCTAGCGACAATGATCAATATATATGTTCGCACTGCGAAGGTTGACGTAATAGTGATCTTAATACCATCTTAATAACTTTTTTCTTCCAATACAAACGCGCTAAAATATTTCAGAACACTTTTCTCCCAAACTCTCGTCTCGCGGTCCACGTGTATTATTATGTAGCACTTTGTTTCAGACCGAGCTTTCATTGGCAGCAACAATGCGGAACAACCATTCAATCAGAAGGTCAAGAAACCAGCACGTTCCATTTAGTCAACCAAACAGGATGTACAGTTTTCCTAGACAATGGAACACTACAGACTATTTGTGGCCTGTATCAAGGGATGACATAGATGCTTGTCGTGGTCGAGTCCAGTTTCGTTCGACAGTATGCTGCGCACCTGATATGTATAACGTGTGTATAGACGTTATGGCGGAAGACAGCCTTCTTCCACCAAACACAGTTGATGAAGCTGTTAGGCTCTTTCAACAACATTTGAGGAGACGCATACATGTCATTCACATATAAATGAATCATAAATATGTGGGAAAATAAAATGTCATTAAAAAATGACGACTTTTGATAATAGCGTGACAAAAGATGAAATTGCTCATAATGAGCAATTTCTCCTTTTGTCACAATGTTTTCATCTTTAATTAAATATTAAAACAGTTATTCATAGTGTTTTTTGTTATTTTACGTAGATGTTTTCAAAGTCGTCTGCTGCAGATTTCTTGTATTATGGAAAGGGTTAAATGTGAGTTTTGCCTTGTGTTTCAGACTCCTGGTAGAGACTCACAACAAAGTGGTGGGATTGATGTGAACAGAGAACAAAACATTGGAAATAAGAAGTGTTGTTAATTAGGAGTCCATTTTAACCAACTCTAATTAACCGTTCATCGATGTAGTTTTTTCTGTCCGCTTCTTGTGATTGTGTGAGCATAACGCGAGGCCACCTTGTGGAGAGTTGTTCTAAACCAATCCCAGGGCTCCAGATAAAGGGGGTCAAATGTTATTGTTTCGATATAAAATATCCCATAATTCTCGAGACGATTCTAATGAGTACCAACAACATAGGGTTTGGATGAGTAATAAAGAATATACAATGAGAAAAACTCGAATTATCTGGAGCTCTGCTTGAATCCTCTAGTCTGCTATCAGCTTACAGCTTGTTTTAACTAAGTGTTGATATGGAAACAGAGCTGGTGTTATAGAGACTACCAAGCAACATATTTATCTCTGTTTAGGGCAGACTTTGAAAAATTGACTTGAATTGCGTCAAGCAAAATGGGGTCTTAATGCATCTGCGTAAATTGTCGTCCCGGATCAGCCTGTGCAGTCCACACAGGCTAATCCGGGACTAATCCGGGACGGCACTTTCCGCTTCCAATGGATTTACACTTGGAGTAAAGCTTCTTGAAACAGAAATTCACTCAAAAGCGGAAAGTGTTGTATACTAAAGCTACTTTCCACAATGCCAACAGATTTCTGTTTCATGGACTACCCTATATCTCAATACCCCGGAGTCAGTAAGCGTGAGTCTGAATCATCTTGTATGTTCTGTGAAGCCTATACAGACTGATCCAGGTTTATACTTTACGCTGATGCCGTATTGTTGTTTTCAACTTATGAAATAAATCTAGTTTTACTGTTTTGTATATGAAGCTAGGTAATAATTTAGCCATTACCACATATCCATTTTTTATGCCTCTGCAGCAGAAAACTCTTTAAAATATTGTGAGACAAAAACATTTGTATGTTATGAGCAACGGCTCCATTAACCACAAGGTTTTCAAAACCATCCAAACATGCAGATTTTCTTAACATGAGTCTTTACCGTTTCCCAGATGCAAACAAAAATTTAACATGTCTGCAGTAGATGACTTTATAAAACATGGGGAAAGGAGAATTTGCTTGTAACAAGCAATTTCTCCATTTCCCACCTTGTTTTATAATCACTAACCATTCTTACAATTGAAATTTTGTTTGTTAGGATTTCATAATCTTTTCTTGAGATTATTTCAATTTTGAAGACCATGTAAATGACATATCAAGGAATATGTTAACCCTTTACTCCATGAATACGCATTTTAACGCATCTGCAGCAGACGACTTCAGAAAACATTGTGACAAAAGAAGAAATTTCTCGTAACGAGCAATTTCTCCGTTTGTCACAATGTTTTCTACTCTATCTCAAAATGAAATTTGGCGTAATTTACTATTATCGTCTGCTGATGATTTCAATTTGCACCCGTTACAAAATTCCGTATGGGGTAATGGGTTAAATTATGTGGTAATGGGTTAAATTATGTGGTAATGGGTTAAGTTTTCCTTCACTGTTGTCTATCAGCCTGTCCACTGCCTGCAAGAAACACAGATGTACTTGGAATATGCTTTTGCTCTTGCATATTGTAAAGGTGTGGAAGATTTGGGAAAGAGAAGCAAATGCTAGTTAAAATGAGTTGCTTCTTTTCCCACAAAATCATTCAAACTTGTTGTCTGTTTTCAGAGGAAAGATTTGGGCCAGTACTGAGTCTTGGAATATTGTCGATTAACTTAAGTCACCACTTTCTTAACCATTTCCCTAACATGTCATGTATAGCCTCTTTCAAATTGAAAGTCTCTCTTGAAAAAAAGTAGAAAATCCGGACAAATGAAAGTATAATAGTAGAATATTGAATAGAAAACATAGTGTGAACAGGAGAAATTGCTTTTTATAAGCAGTTTACCATTTTCCCACACTGTTTTCAGAAGTCGTTTGATACAGATATGTCAAAAGTTGCCTGTATCTGGGAAATGGTTAATTTGTTTATTTAACATGGTTAGCTTACAAGCTTTTGTGAATTGTTAAAACTGCTATATTGTCTAAATCCATGATTACTCTTAACCTCGCAACCGTATTCTCTGTGGCCGAGACTTCTTACAAGGCTGCCATTTTCCTCTCCCGTCACAATAACTGAGAATGGGAGCAGTTGGCTTTGTTGGAGAGCTCAGGGTTTTGGGGATCGTATTATGAATGATGCTGTAGTGCCCAGGTTACCCTTTCCATGAGCAGCAGACAACTTTTGGAAACATTCTGAGCAATTTCTTCTTTTGTCACAATGTTTTCAACTTTATTTAAATAATTATAAATATATTTAATTTTGTCTACATGTTTTCGAAGTCGTCTGCTGCAGATTTCTTGCATGTTGGAAATGGTTTGTTCTACAGCAGATGTCTTGGAAACATTGTGGGAAAAGGATAAATTGTTTCCAACGATGTTTTTGATTCAGTCTCACAGTTAAACGTTCACGTGTCTTTTTTGCCTGGTTCTTCCATTCTTCTCTGGAGAATATTAACCTTATACCACCATTTCATATAAACTTCTTTGGAAACGCCGTGAGATCAGGCCCAGAGGTTATAAAACTTGTGTGAGGGTCCTCTGTGGCTGAGTGGTTAAGGCATTGGATTAGCACTCGGGCATCCAGAGTTTGAGTCCTGCTTGCGCTGCTTGTGTCATGGGCACAGAGCACGGAGATTGTTACTGAGCATGCAGAATAAACTGTTTTATGACTACAAGATCAGCTCAAGTTGTTTGTAGAAAGCAATGTCTGCCTTGCAATCATGCTTTTTTTCTGAAATCAAGTATGATGATCATTTTTGCTCCATCCAAGATTTCCTTGTATATATTATATAATCCCTTTAATACAAAAGATGAATTATTTTCCCAATTAAATAGTGAATTTTTGTCGAAACAAATAAGCAGATGATTAAAATGACTAGTTCTGTCTAGCTTTTTTACATTTCAACAAACAACAAAATGTCTTTTTGAAACACTATGTCCCCGATTTCAGCTTTAACCACACGAAGTTCAATGTCATTTTCAAGGTCAAGGTGAAGGTCAATGTCATTTTGCATGATGCCATGTGAAACCCATTGACTAGTAGAATATGTATATGAATTATGGCGTATGTAGGTTAAATGAATCAGAAGTTACAATGATTTATCAAAATGAAGATTTCAATGTCATTTTCAAGGTCATGGTGAAGGTCAAGGTATTTTAGCATGCTGCCATGTGAACGCCATTGACTAATAGATTATGTATACCAAATGTGAAGCCTGTAGCTGAATGGATCAAAGGTTACAGGCAATGTTAAAGTTCTGGACAGACATGCAGACACGCAGATACAGCGCAGACGGACCAAAACCAATATGCCCCCGATCTATCGATACGGGGGCATAAAAATAGCGACAATCACTAACAATACAAGTACATTTGAGCTGCATCTTGCGAAAAGATGTATAAATGCCTTTGCGTAGAGTGTCGTCCCTGATCAGCCTGTGCAGTCCGCACAGGCTAATTTGGTACGACACTTTCCGCTTCCAGTATATATATATATATATTTAGAGTAGACCTTCTAGAAACAGAAAATCACCAACAGCCTACACGTTCATTCAGTCTGATCTGTATCTACACAGTAGCCAGTAGCTTCTCGGAAGGTTTGATACGTGATTAACACACACTGTAGATTCAGATCAAACTGCGTGAATGTTCATGTTTTATTATTGAACTGCATCTTGGTAAAAAGGGTATTAGCGCCTCTGCGTAAAGTGTCGTCCCGGATTAGCCTGTGTGGACTGCATGAATACCCCTTTTCGCAAGATGCAGCTCATTTGTATTCAGATGCTTGCATAAGAAATGCCTTTTGGATCAATTATTTCTATGCCTATTAGGCGTATTCGACTGGCGACTTTCTGTTGAGCAACTTACTTTTCAGAGGTCCACCAGCGTTGAGTTTCGTACTCAACGGTGTGACGTCATACTACAAGTCGAACAAAGAATATGCTCAACGAAGCTGTCGTGCTCAACAAAATGTCCCAGTCGAATTCGCCAAATGAAAAACTGAATGAAAACACCAGGTTGTGCATACTGTGGCTTATACAGTTAGGCCAGAGTTTTTTTTATTAATTTGTTTACGGGAACGCTGCTCCTAAATTTTGAAAACCCAAAATAAAAATAAAATTTGAAATCGCGATTTTTATTTTTTATTTTTTCCTCATTTGCTGTCGATAATGTTTTAAAAGTAAAGTTTATCAAAATTTTATCTCATTTTTATCAAAATCTCCAGTAAACCAATTAATAAAAAAACTCTGGACTTAACTAGCAATACATTTGCATAATAATCTGCCATAATATTCTAATGGTGATCCAAGTTTAAGTATTGAGGTTAAAAGAAATGAAACAAAAAGACACATTTACAAAATGCTATGTCTGCAATCGCTCACCTGAATCCATGTTCTGATTTCATTAAAAGTTACTATTTTAGCTGTAGTGGGCATCTTGTTCAGCAAAGCTGAACAGTTTGAGTAGTTTTTGACCCCAAGGCCATAATTTGAGTAATCTTGGTAGAGGTACTCTAGGATATGCTACAAACCAAATATCTGGGCCTTACAGTTAGGGACAAGAAACTCTGGGCCTTATGGTTTGGGACAAGAAGATTTTTTAAGTTTTCCCTATATAACTCCATGTAAAACATGTGACCCCTGGGGCGGGGCACGACTTAGTATCTCGTGCGCACGAGTTTGTAAGTCGTGCTCACGACTTAGTTATCTCGTGCGCACGACTTAATATCTCGTGAGCACGACTTAGTATCTCGTGAGCACGACTTAGTATCTCGTGCGCACGAGTTAGTAAGTCGTGCTCACGAGATACTACGGTGGCATAGAGGTGACATGTGTTTTTTTTATTTATCTCGTGCGCACGAGATACTAAGTCGTGCTCACGAGATACTAAGTCGTGCGCACGAGATAACTAAGTCGTGAGCACGACTTACTGACTCGTGCGCACGAGATACTAAGTCGTGCTCACGAGATACTAAGTCGTGCTCACGAGATATAAAGTCGTGCGCACGAGATAACTAAGTCGTGAGCACGACTTACTAACTCGTGCGCACGAGATACTAAGTCGTGCTCGAGAGATACTAAGTCGTGCTCACGAGATACTAAGTCGTGAGCACGAGATACTAAGTCGTGAGCACGAGTTACTAAGTCGTGCGCACTACTAAGTAACTCGTGAGCATGACTTAGTATCTCGTGCTCACGACTTAGTGTCTCGTGAGCACGAGATAATTAGCCAATCAGAATACACTTTACACACATGGATGTTGTACGAGAATGGGAAAACTTAAAAAATCTTCCTGTCCCAAACCGTAAGGCCCAGAGTTTTGATATTTGGTATGTAGCATCACCTAGTAAACCTCTACAAAGATTGTTCAAATTATGGCCCTGGGGTCAAAAATGGCCCCGCCCCGGGGGTCGCATGGTTTACATGGAGTTATATAGGGAAAACTTAAAAAATCTTCTTGTCCCAAACCATAAGGCCGAGAGTTTTGATATTTGGTATGTAGCATTACCAAGTGGACCTCTACAAAGATTGTTCAAATTTTGGCCCTGGGGTCAAAAATGACCCGGCCCCGGGGTCACATGTTTTACATGGAGTTATATAGGGAAAACTTAAAAATCTACTTGTTCCAAACTGTAAGGCCCAGATATTTGGTTTGTAGCATATCCTAGAGTACCTCTACCAAGATTACTCAAATTATGGCCCTGGGGTCAAAAACTACTCAAACTGTTCAGCTTTGCTGAACAAGATGGCCACTACAGCTAAAATAGTAACTTTTAATGAAATCAGAACATTGATTCAGGTGAGCGATTCAGGGCCATCATGGCCCTCTTGTAGCTTTGTGCCATTAATACATTCACTAGTCTTTTTCTGGAACATCTGTGTGCATCTGTTATGAAATAATTTTCATTAGTTTTCTCTATACAAATTTACACTGTCTAAACCATTGCTAGCTATAGTACATTCATGTTGGAAACAAGGGTGAGGGGGAGGGGGGGTTGGTTCTTAGGTTGCAGACATAACATTTTGTAAATGTGTCTTTTTGTTTCATTTCTTTTAACCTCAATACTTAAACTTGGATCACCATTAGAATATTATGGCAGATTATTATGCAAATGTATTGCTAGTTAAGTCCAGAGATTTTTTATTAATTGGTTCACGGGAGATTTTGATAAAAATCAGATAAAATTTTGATACACTTTATTTTTAAAACATTATCGACAGCAAATGAGGGGGAAAAATAAAAAATAAAAATCGCGATTTCAAATTTTATTTTTATTTTGGTTATCAATATTTAGGAGCAGCGTTCCCGTAAACAAATTAATAAAAAAAACTCTGGCCTAACTGTATAAGCCACAGTATGCACAACCGGGTGTTTTCATTCAGTTTTTCATTTGGCGAATTCGACTGGGACTTTTTGTTGAGCACGACAGCTTCGTTGAGCATATTTTTTGTTCGACTTGTAGTATGACGTCACACCGTTGAGTACAAAACTCAACGCTGGTGGACCTCTGAAAAGTAAGTTGCTCAACAGAAAGTCGCCAGTCGAATACGACTAATAGACATAGAAATAATTGATCCAAAAAGCATTTCTTATGCAAGAATCTGAATACAAATGAGCTGCATCTTGCGAAAAGGGGTCTTCATGCATCTGCGTAGTGTTGTCCTGGATCAGCAAGTGCAGTCCACACAGGCTAATCCGGGACGACACTTTACGCAGAGGCGCTTATACCCTATTTACCAAGATGCGGTTCAATTATATGACATGAACATTCACGCAGTTTGATCTGAATCTACAGTGTGTGTTAATCACGTATCAAACCTTCCGAGAAGCTACTGGCTACTGTGTAGATACAGATCAGACTGAATGAACGTGTAGGCTGTTGGTGATTTTCTGTTTCTAGAAGGTCTACTCTAAGTAAATATATATATATACTGGAAGCGGAAAGTGTCGTACCAAATTAGCCTGTGCGGACTGCACAGGCTGATCAGGGACGACACTCTACGCAAAGGCATTTATACACCTTTTCGCAAGATGCAGCTCAAATGTACTTGTATTGTTAGTGATTGTCGCTATTTTTATGCGCTGTATCTGCGTGTCTGCATGTCTGTCCTGAACTTTAACATTGCCTGTAACCTTTGATCCATTCAGCTACAGGCTTCACATTTGGTATACATATTCTATTAGTCAATGGCCTTCACATGGCAGCATGCTAAAATACCTTGACCTTCACCATGACCTTGACAATGACATTGAAATCTTCATTTTGATAAATCATTGTAACTTCTGATCCATTTAACCTACATACGATATAATTTATATACATATTCTACTAGTCAATGACTTTCACATGACATCATGCAAAATGACATTGACCTTCACCTTGACCTTGAAAATGACATTGAACTTCGTGTGGTTAAAGCTGAAATCGGGGACATAGTGTTTCAAAAAGACATTTTGTTGTTTGTTGAAATGTAAAAAAGCTAGACAGAACTAGTCATTTTAATCATCTGCTTATTTGTTAAGTTCCATAGATCTAGATGTTAAATTATTTCCTCCAAATTTTAAAATAAAATACACTAGACAAATGTAAAAGATGTTGATACCCTTTAATTACTCATCTAAACCCTGTCCCTCATTAAAAACATCTCCTACTTCTCTGCAATACCATTCTAGGAAAAGGAAAACTTGTTAACCCTTTCCTATACAGACGACTTTTGACGCGTCTGCAGCAGATGCCTTCTAAACACATTGTGGGAAAAGGAGAAATTGCTCATAACGAGCAATTTCTCCCTTTCCCACAATGTTTTCTACTCTGTCAGAAATGTTAACTCTCATTTGTTCCAGTATTGATTTATTTTCTTCAGACATTTTCAATTTGGAAGAGTCTAAAAATGGCATATCAGGAATAGGGTTAATATTGAACAATTTCTAGTTTTACCACTATGCTTTCTTCCCTCTAAAATATTTATTAAGAATGTCAAGTCTTTTCTATTAAATGTTTCATTTTGGCAGTCCAGAAGTTGCAAACAGTTAATAGAAAATACTTTAAAAGCAAGCGGGCTCGACAAAAATTCACTATTTCATTGGGAAAAATAATTCATCTTTTGTATTAAAGGGATTATATAATATATACAAGGAAATCTTGGATGGAGCAAAAATGATCATCATACTTGATTTCAGAAAAAAGCATGATTGCAAGGCAGACATTGCTTTCTACAAACAACTTGAGCTGATCTTGTAGTCATAAAACAGTTTATTCTGCATGCTCAGTAACAATCTCCGTGCTCTGTGCCCATGACACAAGCAGCGCAAGCAGGACTCAAACTCTAGATGCCCGAGTGCTAATCCAATGCCTTAACCACTCAGCCACAGAGGACCCTCACACAAGTTTTATAACCTCTGGGCCTGATCTCACGGCGTTTCCAAAGAAGCTTATATGAAATGGTGGTATAAGGTTAATATTCTCCAGAGAAGAATGGAAGAACCAGACAAAAAAGACACGTGAACGTTTAACTGTGAGACTGAATCAAAAACATCGTTGGAAACAATTTATCCTTTTCCCACAATGTTTCCAAGACATCTGCTGTAGAAGAAACCATTTCCAACATGCAAGAAATCTGCAGCAGACGACTTCGAAAACATGTAGACAAAATTAAATATATTTATAATTATTTAAATAAAGTTGAAAACATTGTGACAAAAGAAGAAATTGCTCAGAATGTTTCCAAAAGTTGTCTGCTGCTCATGGAAAGGGTGACCTGGGCACTACAGCATCATTCATAATACGATCCCCAAAACCCTGAGCTCTCCAACAAAGCCAACTGCTCCCATTCTCAGTTATTGTGACGGGAGAGGAAAATGGCAGCCTTGTAAGAAGTCTCGGCCACAGAGAATACGGTTGCGAGGTTAAGAGTAATCATGGATTTAGACAATATAGCAGTTTTAACAATTCACAAAATCTTGTAAGCTAACCATGTTAAATAAACAAATTAACCATTTCCCAGATACAGGCAACTTTTGACATATCTGTATCAAACGACTTCTGAAAACAGTGTGGGAAAATGGGAAATTGCTTATAAAAAGCAATTTCTCCTGTTCACACTATGTTTTCTATTCAATATTCTACTATTATACTTTCATTTGTCCGGATTTTCTACTTTTTTTCAAGAGAGACTTTCAATTTGAAAGAGGCTATACATGACATGTTAAGGAAATGGTTAAGAAAGTGGTGACTTAAGTTAATCGACAATATTCCAAGACTCAGTACTGGCCCAAATCTTTCCTCTGAAAACAGACAACAAGTTTGAATGATTTTGTGGGAAAAGAAGCAACTCATTTTAACTAGCATTTGCTTCTCTTTCCCAAATCTTCCACACCTTTACAATATGCAAGAGCAAAAGTATATTCCAAGTACATCTGTGTTTCTTGCAGGCAGTGGACAGGCTGATAGACAACAGTGACGGAAAACTTAACCCATTATCACATAATTTAACCCATTACCACATAATTTAACCCATTACCCCATACTGAATTTTGTAACGGGTGCAAATTGAAATCACCAGCAGACGATAATAGTAAATTACGCCAAATTTCATTTTGAGATAGAGTAGAAAACATTGTGACAAAAGGAGAAATTGCTCGTTACGAGCAATTTCTTCTTTTGTCACAATGTTTTCTGAAGTCGTCTGCTGCAGATGCGTTAAAATGCGTATTCATTGAGTAAAGGGTTAACATATTCCTTGATATGTCATTTACAGGGTCTTCAAAATTGAAAGCATCTCAAGAAAAGATTATGAAATCCTAACAAACAAAATTTCAATTGTAAGAATGTTTAGTGATTATAAAACAAGGTGGGAAATGGAGAAATTGCTTGTTACAAGCAAATTCTCCTTTCCCCATGTTTTATAAAGTCATCTACTGCAGACATGTTAAATTTTTGTTTGCATCTGGGAAACGGTAAAGACTCATGTTAAGAAAATCTGCATGTTTGGATGGTTTTGAAAACCTTGTGGTTAATGGAGCCGTTGCTCATAAAATACAAATGTTTTTCTCTCACAATATTTTAAAGAGTTTTCTGCTGCAGAGGCATAAAAAATGGATATGTGGTAATGGCTAAATTATTACCTAGCTTCATATACAAAACAGTAAAACTAGATTTATTTCATAAGTTGAAAACAACAATACGGCATCAGCGTAAAGTATAAACCTGGATCAGCCTGTATGGGCTTCACAGAACATACAAGATGATTCAGACTCACGCTTACTGACTCCGGGGTATTGAGATATAGGGTAGTCCATGAAACAGAAATCTTTTGGCATTGTGGAAAGTAGCTTTAGTATACAACACTTTCCGCTTTTGAGTGAATTTCTGTTTCAAGAAGCTTTACACCAAGTGTAAATCCATTGGAAGCGGAAAGTGCCGTCCCGGATTAGTCCCGGATTAGCCTGTGTGGACTGCACAGGCTGATCCGGGACGACACTTTACGCAGATGCATTAAGGCCCCATTTTGCTTGACACAATTCAAGTCAATTTTTCAAAGTGTGCCCTAAACAGAGATAAATATGTTGTTTGGTAGTCTCTATAACACCAGCTCTGTTTCCATATCAACACTTAGTTAAAACAAGCTGTAAGCTGATAGCAGACTAGAGGATTCAAGCAGAGCTCCAGATAATTCGAGTTTTTCTCATTGTATATTCTTTATTACTCATCCAAACCCTATGTTGTTGGTACTCATTAGAATCGTCTCGAGAATTATGGGATATTTTATATCGAAACAATAACATTTGACCCCCTTTATCTGGAGCCCTGGGATTGGTTTAGAACAACTCTCCACAAGGTGGCCTCGCGTTATGCTCACACAATCACAAGAAGCGGACAGAAAAAACTACATCGATGAACGGTTAATTAGAGTTGGTTAAAATGGACTCCTAATTAACAACACTTCTTATTTCCAGTGTTTTGTTCTCTGTTCACATCAACCCCACCACTTTGTTGTTAGTCTCTACCAGAAGTCTGAAACACAAGGCAAAACTCACATTTAACCCTTTCCATAATACAAGAAATCTGCAGCAGACGACTTTGAAAACATCTACGTAAAATAACAAAAAACACTATGAATAACTGTTTTAATATTTAATTAAAGATGGAAACATTGTGACAAAAGGAGAAATTGCTCATTATGAGCAATTTCATCTTTTGTCACGCTATTATCAAAAGTCGTCATTTTTTAATGACATTTTATTTTCCCACATATTTATGATTCATTTATATGTGAATGACATGTATGCGTCTCCTCAAATGTTGTTGAAAGAGCCTAACAGCTTCATCAACTGTGTTTGGTGGAAGAAGGCTGTCTTCCGCCATAACGTCTATACACACGTTATACATATCAGGTGCGCAGCATACTGTCGAACGAAACTGGACTCGACCACGACAAGCATCTATGTCATCCCTTGATACAGGCCACAAATAGTCTAGGAAAACTGTACATCCTGTTTGGTTGACCAAATGGAACGTGCTGGTTTCTTGACCTTCTGATTGAATGGTTGTTCCACATTGTTGCTGCCAATGAAAGCTCGGTCTGAAACAAAGTGCTACATAATAATACACGTGGACCGCGAGACGAGAGTTTGGGAGAAAAGTGTTCTTAAATATTTTAGCGCGTTTGTATTGGAAGAAAAAAGTTATTAAGATGGTATTAAGATCACTATTACGTCAACCTTCGCAGTGCGAACATATATATTGATCATTGTCGCTAGAGAGTGGCTAGTACTGGTAAACACAGGAACACTGGCTAGGTGGTCTGACCGCCATATGACCTAAACAGTGTTGAAAACGGCGTCAAATCCAGACAAACAAACAAATATATTGACCATAATTTAAAAGGTATCCAGGTTATGAGCAAACAAACAAACACACGCTCACACACATCTGCACGCACGCATCATTTCATGCACAGAATATGTGAGAAAATGAGCATGAGAGACGCAAAATTGAAACACACGTTTTTACGGCCTACATATGACGTTGTGGTGTTTGATGGTTGGCACTTTTCACGTCTATCAATTAAACCATATTTTAAGCTAATTCACGAATCTGCTTTTATTAGATGGACTGTGATAATTAATATAGTGTTTGTCAGATATCTACTCGACATTTAAGTTAAACGTTTGAAACTGTCCCTTTTTCATTGAGGATAATCCATCCATCATTATATCGTGTTTTCCCGCCTTACATCGGAAAACGTCCGTATGCCACGGACATCCACGACTCAAGCCGAACGTCATGGAGGACTCACAACACTATTATCTCCCTTTAATACTCGGGCCAATGATGGATGGATTACCGTAAAAAAATATTGGTTCAGGCGCACTTGCCTGAATTGGTATAGTTTGTACAGTTGTCAAATAGAAAATAGTAAATGAAACATTTGAATTGATTATGAAAAATCAAATTATTATAAAAGCATTTTAAATAGAACCAGAAACATGACAAATGCTTATTGAACAGTGTAGTTTTCTTACTTCTTATACACGCGGCCATAAAATACATTCTAGAATTGAAAAGATTATATTTACTTGTAGTAAAGCCATGAAGCAAAATTGCACAAGGCTCTTGTCTGAGTCGCTCCCTGAAAAGTCTCCTGCATTTTGGAGGGTTTTGAATGTGTCCATCCAATACTCAATATGTTGGCGTCGAAGGTAGCCCCACCAGCTCTCAATCCGCTGATTAAGTGTGCTTGAGCCTGAGATGTAAGCATTTTCATCAGCCCTCAAATGCCTTTGTATTTCTCTCACTACTACATTCTCTGTTCCAAAATCCCCTCGAATTATCCTAGGAGTGCCACCGTACTCATTTATCACTTCCAGCAAATACCCAGCGACAATTATTGGATTGTTGTTTGTATGGTATACATTTAGCCATATAACTTTCCTAGAAAACCCACAGATACATCCATGTATGCACAGTCCGTAAGGTTTCAGTTTGTCGTATCCGTCGAGATGCCAAATAAAGTTTGGTCCAGCTGCAAAATAAGTCCGTCGTTGAAATCTTCTAGCAGTCCGCGCTTCCACACCTGTTAATAAATAATACCAATCCAATTACTATGAGAAAATTAGAACATTAAGGTTTCTGGATATACATTTTGAATACAAAATCCTACACTAGATTTTTGTATCCCTGTTATAAAAATAAAAATAAAATCACGGATCTTAGAATAACTAGACACCGATGTCCCCAATACCGCCTTGTCAGAAACAGAGAAATTTGACTATGTCAAGAACCATAACTCTGGTGTTACTGGTGCGATATAAAAATTAAAACCAAGGTGCACAACAACTCATCCAAATAAACAATTAAGTGAAGTTTGGTGACTGTATGCCAATTAGTAAAGGAGCAGCGCGTGCCACAAATTTGCCATATAAAATGCCTTAATTTTGACTATGTCAAGGGCCATAACTCTGGTGTTACTGGTGCCATATACAAATTAAAACCCAGGTGAACAACAACTCATCCAAATAAACAATTATGTGAAGTTTGGTGACTGTATGCCAATTAGTAAAGGAGCAGCGCGTGCCACAAATTTGCCATATAAAATGCCTTAATTTTGACTGTCAAGGGCCATAACTCTGGTGTTACTGGTGCCATATAAAAATTAAAACCCAGGTGCACAACAACTCATCCCAATAAACATTTGTGTGAATTTTGGTGACTGTAGGTCGAATAATAAAGGTGCAGCGCGCGACACAACATTTTCGGGGCTTACGGACGGACGGACGGACGGACAGAGGAACGTACGTACGTACGGACGGAAGGACGTACGGACAGACAAGAGCAAATCTATATGCCCCCACATTTTTGGGGACATAAAAATATACACTTTTTGTTTGATTTCAAATGACATGTATACGTTCTCCGGATGCTCACCTGAACGAACCGGCCACCGTAAAAACCACCACTACTACTACTACCACTACAACTACCACCACTACCACTGTATGAAGTAATCAAAGGCATTATTGTGGGTAGTGTAAGTACATACTCGTATCAGAAGCTAATATCAATTTCAGTATACGTTTTGTAAGGGCAGGTGTGTTTGCTTTACTTTGTCAGGTTGAACTTACCCCGAGCGTCGCATAAACCATTGGCTATGCAACGTTGACGCATGACTCGGTATCCATGGAGCGGTCCAGAATGTTCAAGTTCGTTGCTAATAAAGTCAACCACAGTACGAGAGTCACTATAGATTCTTCGTCGCAACATCAATCCGCGTAACAGTCTATGTAAATGTCTGAGTGATATGTTTATATTTTCTTCAATTTCTTCATACGTTAACCCTGCATTAAAGTATAATACAATAAAATCGTCTCTGCTATCAGCCATTTTCAAACAGCATCCATTTATGTAAAGTGGATTCTGATTGGCTTATTATGTCGTGCTCACGACTTAATTATCTCGTGCTCACGACTTAGTATCTCGTGCTCACGACTTAGTATCTCGTGAGCACGACTTAGTATCTCGTGCTCACGACTTAGCATCTCGTGAGCACGACTTAGTATCTCGTGCGCACGAGTTAGTAAGTCGTGCTCACGACTTAGTTATCTCGTGCGCACGACTTAGTATCTCGTGCGCACGACTTAGTATCTCGTGCTCACGACTTAGTATCTCGTGAGCACGACTTAGAATCTCGTGCGCACGAGTTAGTAAGTCGTGCTCACGACTTAGTTATCTCGTGCTCACGACTTAGTATCTCGTGAGCACGACTTAGTATCTCGTGCGCACGAGATAAATAAAAACATACACATGTCACCTCTATGCCACCGTAGAACGCGTCTGGCCGATTGTTTCTGTTAAGGGGGGCTCATGTGTGTGCATGTCTTCAAAATCATACCAGCAACAACTATAGGTGACTACCTAACAAAAAAAATTGTTTATAGATACTTTTGTCATACATTACATGAGTTTACGGCTCAAAATGCAACATGCATCAGTTTGCTTCGTGCCATATTCATGGAGCGAAAAAATCAGGAATTTTAATCTGTATCAAGAGTAGAAATTATTCAGTAACTTTTTGTATTCTAAGAGATTGTGTTCTTAAATTTTGTAGGATTTGTGTTGGATATGTATATAATATAAAAAAAGTGTGATGTTTGTCTTTCAGGCAGTGTTTCTTAATTTATTAATTGTTCACCTATGCCCATATATGATTTTTTTTTTTTAAATATTTTTTTATTATTAAATGATGCTTTCTGAAACAGAAGTAGTGATTAGACTTATTTTTCTAGTCAACAATAGTTTATTATATTACCTGTCCTACAATGTCATTAAAGGCCATTCAAGTTGATGTCATCACAGGCATGGCTCCAATAAAACAAGCCCTCCCTTCAACTCTCAAATTGGCATCTTCTACCAGCTTCCTGTATAAAAAGATAAAATGGCTTTTACTTAGCACATGATTACACTATTGATAATAATGTTGCCTAATATTACTATTTGAAAACCTAGCCATTGTATCAAACGAAATGTAGGGAAAAAATCAGAAAATATACCCAACAGTGATTTAAAAGGGGAAGACATACATAAAACCAGCAGGGGAGTTAACTAGGAACCACTAAATGACACCACAACTTGCTAAAAGCAGAAAAACAACCGAAAACCACCGTCATGCAGATTAGTTTTCAAGAAATTATCACAATACAGATAACGCTACCAAATGTACATGAACAGCGCTTAGCTTAAACATCTATGAAATTATAACAATCGGTATATTTCATAAAATGTCTGTCAATACCATGTTATATCGAAACAGTTAATTAATCGCATTGAACCGCGTTGCATGCACTTCATACATAGTTGTTAAATTCATCTCAAATTACAGTCAGTCAGTCAGTCAGTCACAGTCAGTCTGTCAGTCAGTCAGTCAGTCAATGAAAATCAGTGATCAACTGACTGCTTGCGACCGACTGCAGTGTTTCTCCAGACGACACTGTACACCTACTCAAAGCCGTGAAAATGGAATGCAGACCATTCGGATCAGAGCGAAAAAGATAGCAGCATAATACTATACGTAATGAATTACAACACGCCACATGCTAAAAATAAATTCAGTACAGATCTGCGGGAAAAAAAATCTAGGCGACACAGGCAATCTTAAAGGGACACATGGCAATCTTGAGTTTTATTCAAACATTTAAATTTGCTCCTCAATTTACTTATCCTGCGTCATTTTGACTTTAAAACTGCTTGCATATAATTAAATAAAAAATTGAAATTTCAACTTTCTTTCCCTATTTTACCAATTTTTTAAATATATTACTGGTGCAATATTATAAAAAGTTAGTAATATCCAAATATAATTTGCTTTGAACTATTCTAACAATTAATATTAATGATTGAACAAATGCAAATTAAGAGGAAAACTAACGGGACGCCGTGAGTTTTTAAAAAATCAAGATTGCCGTGTGTCCCTTTAACCGTGAATAATGATAGAACCAGAATTTAATGTTTTATTATGACGCGAAATTCACTTGAATTTCAATGATGTAATTCGCGTACATTTTTTTTATTCAAACATATTAGCACAGTTTTATTTCTTAGTGCAAAATAACATTTATAATCAGAATTCAGAACCGAAAACACTTTTAACGCCATTTTTTAATTTACGTAAAAAGGGACGATGAAGAATGTTAACAGTACATTGAAGTTTCGTCTGTTTTTTTTTCCCAATATATAAACAGAGACACAATATATTGGATGTTTTTTATTTGACATGACGTGAAATTTGTATGAAATGCGCATGAAAAAATATCACGAGAGAACAAATTGCCTGCGAACAAATGGAATACAAGAAATGAGATGAATACGCTTAAAGCTGGAACGCCTCATTCAGCTAACACCAAGCATGAAACAAATTTGTGTCTCGACAAATGTGCTACTGCAAACGACAAATCTTCCCAAAAGACACAGCGGTTCGAAAAAAGTTGTCACGCAACTTGAAAGCAAACAAGGTAGAGCGACTAAGTTAATAAACATTTTTGATGAACATTCTCGACAAGTAAGACGCACCGAACAGCGGTTTTGAAATTAGATGCACTGCATAAGTGGGTGGGGTATTTTTCTAATATTGTCAATAGCTGAAATAAATAATTTTCTATACAAACACATACCTGTTAAATGTCATATGAAGCTGCGTTCCGTGAACATGTCCCTGGCATAGTGTCGGTACATTGTATCCATTTGTACCCAACAGAGACGAGAACTAAACTTCCAGAAACAATTTATCGACTCGCAAGTACAAACTTTTTTTGGCAAATCATCCATCTTTCGCGGAATAGTTGATACTGCATGTACATGTGTATGCACTGAAATATGCACTGACAACATTTATATTGCGTTTCATCAGGATGTTTCATCGCCTGGAATCCACATCGACATTACGGAAGTGATTTGGGAGTTCACTGCAAACAGCATACACAAAATAATCCATGTTGATCAAAGTATGGTCCATTTTCATGTGCAAAATCACTAATTTATGGCCAAATCCAACTAAAGTTCATTGCAATTCATCATAAAATGTTCAATTCAACTTTTTCACATAATTGAAAACATCAAACTCAGAAATATTGATCTGTGTCAATGAAAGCTGTACTGAAAGCGTCTGGCTGATTGTTTCTGTTAAGAGGGCTCATGTGTGTGCATGTCTTCAACATCATACCAGCAACAACTATAGGTGACTATCTAACAAAAACAATTGTTTATAGATACTTTTGTCATACATTACATGAGTTTACGGCTCAAAATGCAACATGCATCAGTTTGCTTCGTGCCATATTCATGGAGCGAAAGAATCAGGAATTTTAATCTGTATCAAGAGTAGAAATTATTCAGTAACTTTTGTATTCTAAGAGATTGTGTTCTTAAATTCTGTAGGATTTGTGTTGGATATGTATATAATATAAAAAAAGTGTGATGTTTGTCTTTCAGGCAGGTTTTCGTAATTTATTAATTGTTCACCTATGCCCATATATGATTTTTTTCTTCTTTTTTTTTATTAAATGATGCTCTCTGAAACAGAAGTAGTGGTTAGACTTATTTTTTCTAGTCAAAAATAGTTTATTATATTACCTGTCCTACAATGTCATTAAAGGCCATTCAAGTTGATGTCATCACAGGCATGGCTCCAATAAAACAAGCCCTCCCTTCAACTCTCAAATTGGCATCTTCTACCAGCTTCCTGTATAAAAAGATAAAATGGCTTTTACTTAGCACATGATTACAATATTGATAATAATGTTGCTAATTATTACTATATGAAAACCTAGCCATCTTATAAAACAAAATGTAGGGAAAAAATCAGAAAATATACCCAACAGTGATTTAAAAGGAGAAGACATACATAAAACCAGCAGGGGAGTTAACTAGGAACCACTAAATGACACCACAACTTGCTAAAAGCAGAAACACAACCGAAAACCACCGACATGCAGATTAGTTTTCAAGAAATTATCACAATACAGATAACGCTACCAAATGTACATGAACAGCGCTTAGCTTAAAAATCTATGAAATTATAACAATTCCATGTTATATCGAAACTGTTAATTAATCGCATTGAACCGCATTGCATGCGCTTCATACATACATGTAGTTGTTGAATTCATCTCAAATTACAGTCAGTCAGTCAGTCACAGTCAGTCAGTCAGTCAGTCAGTCTGTCAGTCAGTCAGTCAGTCAGTCAGTCAGTCAGTCAGTCAGTCAGTCAGTCAGTCAGTCAATGAAAATCAGTGATCAACTGCTTGCGACCGACTGCAGTGTTTCTCCAGACGACACTGTACACCTACTCAAAGCAGTGAAAATTAAATGCAGACCATTCGGATCAGAGCGAAAAAGATAGCAGCATAATACTATACGTAATGCATTACAACACGTAACATGCCAAAAATAAATTTAGTACAGATTTGCGGGGGGAAAAATCTAGGCGACACAGGCAATCTTTACCGTGAATAATGATAGAACCAGAATTTAATGTTTTATTATGACGCGAAATTCACTTGAATTTCAATGATGTAATTCGCGTACATTTTTTTTATTCAAACATATATTAGCACAGTTTTATTTCTTAGTGCAAAATAACATTTATAATCAGAATTCAGAACCGAAAACACTTTAAACGCCATTTTTTAATTTACGTAAAAGGGACGATGAAGAATGTAACAGTACATTGAAGTTTCGTCTGGATTTTATTCCCTATATATAAACAGACACACAATATATTGGATGTTTTTTATTTGACATGACGTGAAATTTATATGAAATGCGCATGAAACATAATCAGGAGAGAACAAATTGCCTGCGTACAAATGAAATACAAGAAATGAGATGAATACGCTAAAAGCTGGAACGCCTCATTCAGCTAACACCAAGCATGAAACAAATTTGTGTCTCGACAAATGTGCAACTGCAAACGACAAATCTTCCCAAAAGACACAGCGGTTCGAAAAAGGTTGTCACGCAACTTCAAAGCAAACAAGGAAGAGTGACTAAGGTAATAAACATATTTGATGAACATTCTCGACAAGTAAGACGCACCGAACAGCGGTTTTGAAATTTGTTGCACTTCTAAAGTGGGTGGGGTATTTTTCTAATATTGTCAATAGCTGAAATAAATAATTTGCTATACAAACACATACCTGTTAGATGTCATATGGAGCTGCTTTCCGTGAACATGTCCCTGGCGTAGTGTCGGTACAATGTATCCATTTGAACCCAACAGAGACGAGAACTAAACTTCCAAAAACAATTTATCGACTCGCAAGCACAAACTTTTTTTGGCAAATACAATCGAATATCCATCTTTCGCGGAATAGTTGATACTGCATGTACATGTGTATGCACTGAAATATGCACTGACAACATTTATATTGCGTTTCATCAGGATGTTTCATCGCCTGGAATCCATATCGACATTACGGAAGTGATTTGGGAGTTCACTGCAAACAGCATACACAAAATAAACCATGTTAATCAAAGTATGGTCCATTTTCATATGCAAAATCATTAATTTATGGCCAAATCCAACTAAAGTTCATTGCAATTCATCATAAAATGTTCAATTCAACTTTTTCACACAGTTGAAAACATCAAACTCAGAAATATTGATCTGTGTCAAAGAAAGCTGTACTGAAAGCGTCTGGCTGATTGTTTCTGTTAAGGTCTCACAACACACTTCGATTTTACTGTGTTTACCATAGGCAGTAAAGTCCAATTTTCTATTCTGAATCAAGCATTTACAGTCTAAAAGAATTTTTTTGGGAAAATACAGTTACTGCTGCTCATAAAAATCAACAAAATCTGGTACATAGCCCATTTTTTTTTTTTTTAATGTGAGTGGTGGCAGTCAAGGTACTCTTTTCGGCTTTCACTAAACAGTTTCCACCTAAATTCATACGCATTTTGAGCACCCACAAATGTGTCACATTTTGCTGTCAGTGTCGTCTAATCGCTGTTCATCCAATCTCATACTATTGTTTTCTCACCTGCAACAAGAAAAGAAAATATCCATGGACAATTATTAAAATATCTCAAACCGAAGAACACACTCCTACTTTTTATGGTGTAAGAATCATCCTACAGTCACATGCAAGGAAGCTAAGTGTGTAGTGAGATCTATATTGTATTGAAACGGTTTCTTCTTTATAATTTGTGGAGTGCGTGGTCCAGTGGTAGAGCGCCGAACTCCTGATCGAGATGTCGTGGGTTTGATCCTTCGTCGCGGCCACGTTATTTATCCTTGAGCAAGATAATTAATCCACATTGCTCAGTACTGATTCTACCCAGGAAGCCATCGAGAATGATTAATCTAAGTTGCAATAACTTCGCAATCGATCTAAAACAAATACGTTTAAACATAAATATTTGTCCGCCGGCTTTCTGTCGGGGCAAACATGTTGACAGCCTTACTGCCTCTTCTATAGTAGGTGTAAGCTGCCCTGAACAATAGTTCTGTGATGAGTAGTGTTGTAACTTCCCGCTATTTCTTGTATAATGCGTATATACCGGTACTCTTTCTTGAAACTGAAATAACGGTATATTTTCCTTTTGATAGATTTTATAGCCCTTTCTGACGTTGCCGCAACGTAATAATCCATCGTTGTTCTGACATACAATTCACAGTCACACTTTTTCGACGGCAAACGGACGTCAAAACCTCAACGCTGTAGTGATGTTGGTATACAGTCAAAATGAATTTTTTAAACGTCATTTTACGACGTTGTACCGATACAAAACTCCAATGTTGATATAAGCCTCCGACGTCAAAACACACCTTTGTATTGACATCGGAGGTTGTATTTTATTCTACTTGTGATTTTCTCTCTCATTTTATGTTTTAGTTATATTGTCCAACTTCTAAGGTTGGACAGTTTTATCCACGTTTCAGTTGTCTGCCAAGCTGCAGAGTGAACAAAGTAACAAACATTTCCTACGACACAAAGATAAATGTTAATGATGGTTAACATAACATGAAAGCGATAGTTAATTTGTATATATTTTTATTAACTTTGAAACTTTTTATTTTTGATTTATTTCGTACGTTTATATAGCTAATAGGCGAAATATTTATACATATGCGATCAAATAGTAAAAGGAAACATTAAACAATAAAAATTAAAGTCATCAACCAAACAAATAATGTCTAAAATGTGTTTTACAAAATTATAATTACGTTCCTTTAATGTGTCTGTGATGTGTTGTAACCCGACGTTGCATCGACGTCATATAAACGGTGGGATTAGGTCGTTGCACACATGTATTATGATTGCCGTACAGAATGAAATATGAAAATGGATACTAGACCGTATTTTGGCTATACCTTGAATATTCGTTTCGACATTGTTGATTTAAATGAAAGTTATAAGACAATCCAAAGTCATATATAGCATTTGCCGTCAGTACAATGTTGGCACAACGTTATAACCTGGCATTTTGTGGCATTGATTTCACATTCAAAATGGAAGATTATGACGTCATTTTCTGACGTATAATTACAGATTAATACATGGGTGATGCGTTATTGCCCGTCATATCGGCCCGATATTGGTCGAGGGCCGATACGACGGGCATTAACGCATCACCCATGTGTTAATCTTTTTATCATATATATATGCCTTTTCTCATATATATACGCATTTTCTCTCTATATATTAAACCGTTAAAATGTTATTTTTATCATATATATAATGTGAATCAAATTAATTTCAGTTGAACCGATGAGCCAAATCACACATTCCCAAATAGATATAGGCCTAGATTTTTACGTTTTCTAAAAAAAAATGTTTCTAGTGGCGTAGTCAAGCTGCTTTTAGGCACTGCAAACTCCGACAGAAAACCTTTTTCCTGATAGGCTATGCTCTTTTTATCCCCAAAAGTGTCTCCCAAAACTCGTCAGAGTGCACCATTTTACCAGCGGAAAAATGTTTAAATATCGGTTATTCTTATTGACAATAATATGACATACTGTACACATAATCAAGCGTTACGATTGTAATATTAAGATAAAGTGTTTACCTTTACTGAGTATCTGTTTAAATCCGCTGTTTATTTACATTCGTTGTGACGTTATGGCTTAAAAAGGTGACGTCATGTAACGTTCGTTATGCATCTTAAACAAGAAAGAAAATCAGGGGCGCAGCCAGGTGGAAGGTTGTAAGCCGGTACCGTTCCATTCCCCCCCCCCCCCCCCCCCTATTTAAGGCTAATATAGTGTTATTAAGGGTAAAACAAAAGCAATTCTATAGAAAGCAATCGCCAATACTCGTAACGATCATGTGACCGGTTATTGGCCCGGTCAGGTGACCGGGCCAATAACGGTCAGATGACCGGGCCAATATGGATATGCATTTTCGGCACGGTCACATGACCTCAATTTGGCGTATCGGACCGCATTTCGAATACGGCTCATTTCTCGAGAGCTTTATTGTAGTGTAATTTTGTGCATATTGCGGGCCAAAAATGTGTATATATATGATAAAAGGACGTAAAAACCCAGCGTTGTATTGACGTCAAATGTTGACGTCAATGGTGGAAGTCTAATGGACGTCAATCCCAAACCGTTTATTTGACGTCAAATCAAAGTAATTTGACGTCAAAACAACGTCGGGATAACATCATCAGCTTAAGTTGCACAACAGTTGGATTATCAGTCAAAATGAAAGTTTTTTTGACGATCAATTCTAACGTCAAACATACGTTTAAAGTCCGATGTTGTATTAACATCAAAAGTTGACGTCCAACTAACGTCAAAATCCAACGTTGTATCTGACGTCAAATCAACGTTATTTGACTTCAGTACTGACGTTGGATTAACAGTCACAATTAAAGTTTTTTAGACGTCATATTCACACGTTAAACAGACTTCAAAGTCCGTCGTTGTAATGACGTTGGTTCTAAGTTAATGCATTCACACTAACGTAGTAATGACGTTGGATTTAGGTCACCATGATTGTGCATTATTGCCACGTATTTATGACCACAATCCCACGTCAGTACGACGTTAAAACTTGACGTCTGTCAGCCATCGTGGTTTGGACGGCGTATTGACGTTGGAATAAGGTTACTGACGCAATGACCTTATATCAACATATATCCCACATTTGCCCAACGTCCTGTACCTGCTGGGTAGTTATTTATAAAAAGGAGACGGGGGATTAAAATAATCTAGCCTATAGTATAGACAAAATATTATTTTTGTTGAATTGATAAACCGGATTGGTAAGTAGTGTAGATGTTGCACGCCAATTACGAATACTCGATAATTCCGAATTATCGACACGTCATTTGCGAATTCGTAATTGGAGGGTCCATTTACGAATTAATTTCAAATAACGTTTTTTTCAAGATATATGTGATTAACATTATAAAAAAGAACAGTATTTAAACAAAATGCAATGTATAATTAAACTCTTCTAAAACTATTGTATGGACTTTCCTACAAATTTACAGGAATGTTGCTTTTTGATGTCTAGTAGTATTTTCTGTCTTTTTTTTTTTGAATTTTTTTTTTATTTAATTTTCTTTTTTTTTGATTTTTTTCTATTGTCTTTATTTAAATAAAGGCCTATTATTAGATACATAAAATAGGAAAAATTTAGCTTTTTGTAAAAATTCCAACAACATTAAAAAATTAAGCGTAATGGTACGGTTCCAAAAACCAATATTAAATCTCAATATGCATGGTGACCTATAAATTTAACTGCATATATTCTCTAACTATATGTTCAAATAAGTGCCTAGGAAGTTTAAACTAATTCTGTTATTAAGAACATAACAAAAAAGGAAAATATACCATTTCTATATAATTTCATACAAAACTTGGCCTTTTAGCATAGGGGTAGAGTTTCAAAAAAAATATTCTAAACAAGCATGGGGACCTATCATTTTTATTGCACATTTTGTTTTTATATATGTTAAACTATGTGCTTAGAAAGTTTAAACAAATTCTATTATTGGGAACATACAAAAAAAAAGGAAATCGTATCATTATGGGCTAATCTGTGTATAAATTGTGGTAATGGTCTTAACAGATTTTGTAAAAAAATATAGGTTTTACATAAAGATGAGCTTAAAATGTTATTGTAATTAAATGTTCTTTACTTTAATACAATTTTAGCAGAATTGTGACCAATGAATAAATGATTAGATTTCAAAATGTCTTATTTAGCTATTTCATGGACTTGTTCAACTTTTTGGACAGATTGACATGACGGTGGCATTACATATTTTTTTTTAAATTTTAACAATCAATGTGACCTACCATTATTTTTGCCTTTTTTGTCTATATATAACACAGACTTACTGTACAAACAGTTTAAAGAAAATCTGTTATGCAGAAAAAACTATAGAAAATGTCTTTAACTCAGGTTTACAGAAACAGTCTTTAAAATTCGAAAGCATGGCGTCGAGAATGTTTTGTCGTTCAGTAAAAAGCCGACAAATAACCAATATATCAACTCAAACCGTATACAATTGGCAAAACGTCCGTCATATCCCATATTGACTGAATAGTCTCTTAGAAACAAGTTGTCAACTATTTGAACTGCTGACCCTTATATTTAATATACAAATTGTTCGATATAAATCAGTGTGGTCAGTATACATCACTGTGTTGAAGTAGCACTGCATTTGATTATTGATTTATTTGATTGGATTTAATTGACCAACAGCTATATATTCTTTATACTGGTTTATACATGTAACTGGTACTAACTCATGAATATGAATGAGTCAATGGTGAAGTAGTTTCAATTCGACGAACACCCAAAAGGCTGGTATATAAGCCATACACATCTCATTTTATTTTTATCTGACTGGTAACCTCGATAAATATAAGCCTTCCGATTATAATTCATAAATAAGATTGACTCAAATGGAAGCTTAAACAAGGACCTTGCGCTTTTATTTCTTGTTTAATGCATTAAGGTATACCCACCAACGTTATTTGTTGGCATGTGTAACACTGAATAGAGCAGGGTCCCGTTTTGTTTGTGATATCATATTAAGCTAGAGGTATCATAGCTAGAGGATATACGCGTTTTTCATTGACATAGAAGTATGTTTAAATAATTTTGACTGGTCTGATGGGAAATATACCAACCGTGCAATAATTCATTTCGTAGCCTAGTAATAGTACATTTAGCGTGCAATAGTTCATCTGCGTCATTGACACGCGTTTACCATGATCAATTATATCGTATGTATACTCAACTTAAATCAATATAAAAACAACTATTTAATTCCTTATATTTTATAATAATAACTAGTAAATTCCAAGGACGTCAATGGATTAGAACTATTTATCCCAGCGGGTTTATATTGTTCCAGATCAATACCTGGTAAGCGGGACTTGAAGTTCATCGATACCACGGGCCGCATGCCTGCGGTTCGATATGTCCCAAATACCAGGTTTCGATCTTGCATAATATAAACCCGTTGGAAATATTTTATTTTTTATCTGGTATGGAGTTGTATGTATCATGATACACAAATTCTCACAACTTAAATTGTATGCCTATCTCTCAACATCAAACGAGAAGAATATACAGCTTCATCCTATTTAAATGTGTCTGCCGTATAAAATTACGTCTTGACGGTTGTATATCTTTTTTAAGACCTCCCAATAACCAGTTAAAGATGAATGGACACCCTTTTTGTAGTATTATCAATTAACAAATTTAACGCTTAAACATCATATGAACATTTCTTGATAGTCCTGGAGAGAAACATACATTTAAAATCGCTACTTAGTTGTATATAATAGTAAGTATTATTTGCCTGACGTAGATACTACTTTTACCAAGGCGTGACTGCACGGGGAGATGAGGTACTGAATTGTATAGCTGCACAAATATTTGCCAGATAAATGATAAATACATTTACCTGTGGATTAATTTACCTGATCGAAGTTTTCTACGTCATCAAATAAAATCTTATTCTCGCTCTGCACAGATATTGCAATGTGTGAATTGTAAATATATAGTGTTGTGTATTGATTTCGATTTAAATAAACATAAACATGTTCATGAAACAAGACATGGCTGGAGAACTTTAACATTTTAACATTGAGTATTTTAATAAACCATGTGTTAGATATCAAAATATAGCTATATAAGTGATTAAACTCTCCTACTGGTAACTCATTCCACTGGTGACATACAGAAAAAACGAACATGTATCATCAGAAGATATTTTTTATTTGATACGACGTAATAATACATACAACAGATAACACACAAAGAAATTCGAGAGAAATAATAAGTGACACATACAATAGCAATTCAAACATGTAAACTATAACCAAATTATTATTAAAGTCAACCAAACATTTACCATTACACCAGAATAATTATATAAATTAACTGTTATGATCATAACATAGTTTCTATTTAGGATGTCATCATATCTAAATTAGGTAATTTTATTAATAAAATGTACTTTAAATTAAATAATTGACGTAGATAAAGAAGGTCATACAAATATATTTACATTCAGTTGATACTATCTGTTGATATAACGTCTAATTTCAAACTTCACTTTTCAGGTAGTCGGGGGTAAACTTCGCGCGCTTCCAATGTCTAGAAAATGTCTTTTTAATTAATACACTGATGGAAGTTGTCTCTCTTGCACCTATTTATCATTGTCATAGGCATTATATTGTAAACATCAGAAAAAAACAATTAAACAATTTGCAGTTATGCAAATTTGTCATAAAGCTCTTTATGGATTTGCCATTTAGTAAAGGCATTTAAAACGACCGCTCGAATTGTCGAAAATAATGCAGATATTTCTTAAGTGGTCTGCAGTAAATTTTAATATTTTACAAAGTACTTTTTACATTCATCAATCCTTACATAACGATTAATCTGACCTTCAACTGCTGAACATATACTTAAAGCCATTAAAAGTTCAATTTGTTTTTATTTTGTTTTTATTTTTAATTAAAATATCTCCAAGATTGATTGCATAATTCCGGTTTAAGTTCTTTCCATACATGAATTTGATCGGTCACCAGATTTGTAGGGAATGTGGATAATTTTTAACATGTACATAAGACTACAATCGATCTTGGAAATAAACACAAAATAAAAAAATTGCACTTTTAATGGCGTTAAGTATATATAGGAAGATATATATCCTGTATTCAATATTCCAATAGCATAAAAAGCCCGTGTGGATACACATATGAACATACAAATAAGTGAAGTGAAAGTGAAGTGAAGTGAAAGATAGAAAGTATCATTATAATAATTACAAACGAACAATAACATCTGCACAATCTAAAATTCAAACGAGAAATGGAAGATAATGCGATTCAAAAAACAAGGAAAAATCCCACAATATATAACATTTTCTTCGTAGTATTTACATCATGTGAAACATGTATTTGTTGTTATAAAATAATTATCTCATAAATATATGTATTGAGACATATCAATTTATTTATAAGCATATCAGATTATGCATATTATACATATCAAAATGACGAGAGAGATTTTAGTTAAGTCCTATAACATATAAATAGTGTAGACAACACAAATGACACAGCCTAAAATATATTAATAAGCATTTTAAAGTACACATTTTGAACATTTTTGACAATTTCGGAAACTTGTTTTTCCCATTGGAAAAAATTTTCCCCACAATGATTGATATTCCTATATTTTGATTGTCTACTATATCGAAATTACCATGCGTGTCATTATGTTAATGTGTTATGTTATGTAATCGAAATTACCAATGTATAATTGTTATACTATATTTTACATGTGATAGCATTCAATGAAGTAAAGTCTCTCTACATTTTGTAAAATATGTGACAATTTGTGACTATTTAATTCGTATCTTTCATTATATTTATGAACTATACTGAACCCGGATTTAATAGATTATAATATTTTAAGTAACCGTTTACATCAGCTTCTATTAATTTATAATTGAACGGTGCATACACAACAACTTTATCTCAATCAATGATTACTAAACGGTACTCGTTGCTCTCGTAGTGACACCATGCATCTCCATGACCACAGTCTCAAGTCCTCTGACTCGCCTATAGATATTGGTGATTTTAAATTTTACTTCTGTTGTCATAAGAGTCAATTGTTGTTTAAATACAGTCCCGCTTATACAGTAGAGATAGAAGTTGAACGTGAAATTACTTGTTACCAAACTAATAACAATAGCGTTACAAAATTGAACGACTGCAACTTGTCCTGTGTCTGGTATCAGCTTTATGTTACTGAGTACCGCAGCAAATATACAGTACGGTAAAGTTGTCAAGATAAAAAATGCACTGAACACAAACAACATCCTCGTTGTCGCCATGTTTCTTCTCATGGCAGCACTTGTCTAGCCTGAGTTTGACATCGGTTGAACTCTTTTCTGTTGCAGCTTTAATGTTAATGCAATAATGCAGTTTCCAATAACAACTAACATGATTGGGCAAATGTTCAAACAAACTAAAACCAGATACTGCCAAGTTACTCTGTAGAATATAAAAAATGAATTAGACACAACAACACATTTTTTCAAAGTGGTGATATCTCTGCCTTGCATTTCATTTTGCTCTCTCAACTGCATAACATGCCCGAACAAGAAAGGACTTGCAAAAAGTGCTAAAACAGTCAGCGTGATAATCGATATAATCAAAGCAGTTCTTGGCGTCATTCTAGCTTTTGCAAATATTGGGCATTTAGTGAACAGAGTCCTTTCCATTGTTATCAATACAAGTAACCAAACTGAGAACCCAGCCGATGTGTAAAGTATCCAAAAGTGGAAAATGCAGTTAAACACGGTCAAATCCGTTATGTTTGAATCCGTAAATGTATCGAATGAAGTTTGCAAACCAGACGACCAGAGAAATACAGAATCATAAACTGCCAACAATAAAAGATACACCGTTGTGGAATATTTCTTAGTCGTCTTCGGGATAAAACCAAGATGTTCAGGGTATTACCAACTGTTCCTGAGACTAGCAAAACTATCGGCACTATTCGCCATATCCATAGTGCAATACTACACAATATAAATCCAGTTTTAGTACATGTCGATGGTATTTCTAGAAAGGCACTACCATATGATACGAGGTTAGTAGTAGATACGTTAAGCGCAAGAAGAGATTTATTTGACATTTTAATTTAGTACATTTTCTTCAACAATATTGTTTCGTAGCTTCCTGTTTGGTTAAACTTTAAGTCTGTATCTTTTTTGTAAATGTGTATAATTACACAGCGTCAGAACTTGTTTTTATTTAAGTTACCGTTAATTGTCTTCTAAAGCGTTCACCGTATGACTTTGCTTAAACTAGTTCAATCAACTAAACCGCTTTAGAGCTTATGATTCTAATTTTATCATAGCAAACTAAAAGGTTTTTATATAATGACAGTAATCAAATAGCTTACATTCTATACGTATTCCTGTAGATATGTTCTTAATCATGAACACTTTTGAAGTTAAGGCAAATATAAATGATAACAGATACATATCCCTTTTTATGTCATTTCTACGGCAACTTATTCAATCCACTTTGCACTGACTTCGTCCTTTCATTAGCTTGGGAAAAAATAGGAAAGATGTAGAACTACATTGTTATATAGTTTTTTAAATTCTCAGGAGTCAGAGTTGGTATGGCAACTATCGGCAGTAAAATCAAATGCGATCTCATTGGACAGGTAATATAATACTTGTCGGAACAAATAATGCACTTAATATCTCATGTTTAAATTTGGTTTCCAGTAAGTATCTGTTTTACTAAGAACATTTCTATGATAAAAAGAGGATCTTACATGAGTACTCATTCATTATTGAATTTATTAAACGAGTTGACAAAATGATATAATGCGAGGCTCTTGCCGAGCATTATATTTATTTTGCTAAAGAGTTTAATAAATTCAATAATGAATGAGATATTTATGCCATTAGTGTTTTTTGTTGCGATTGTACGAGAGGTGTTCAACTTATAACGAAACAAAGTAACTTTGTAATTGAATTAACTATCTTGACATTCTCACCGAATATGTTCATTTAAATGACAAATCTAATAATTCCTTCGATGTAAAACGTTATGACATGAACTATAATATGCTTGATAAGTTTGCTTCATCCATATTTTAGGAACAAGGTAGAAAATGATATTTGAAGCATTTTAACTTATTCAAGTAACTGCAATATAAATTAATAAAAATGTACAAGCAAACATTCCTATTAACTATATTGCGATAACATCCACTCTTTTATTTCAACTTTCATCATAATGAAACATACGATCATATTTAAACGGTGTATATGTTCCTTCATTGGTATTGTAGCGGGGTATATTGTTCTCATTGATATTTTAACGGTGTATATGTTCCCTCATTAATATTGTAATTGTGTATATGTTCCCTCATTAATATTATAACGGTGTATATGCTCTTTCATTGGTATTGTAACGGGGTATAATTTCTATCATTAATATAATTACGATGTATATTTTCCTAATTAGTATTGTAACGATGTATATGTTCCGTCGTTAGTATTGTAACTGGGTATATGATGTATATTTTCCGTTTTGAGTATTGTAACTGGGAATATCTTCTCTCATTAATACTGTAACGTTCTTTACTATTCCTCGTTAGTATTGTAAGGCTATATATGTATCCCTCATTAATATTGTAACGGTATATATGTTCCCTCATTTATATCGTAACGGCACATATGTTTCCGCATTAGTATTGCAACGGTGTTTATTTCTCATGAGTATCGTTATGGTGTATATTTCTCTCATGAGTATTGTAATGACGTGTATTTCCTTCATGCGTATTGTGACGGTGGCTATTTCTCTTACGAGTGTTGTAACAGTGTATAGTTCCCTCATTAGTATTGTAACGGTGTATATTTCTTTCAAGAGTATTGTAACGGTGCATTTTTCTCTCATTAGTATTGTAACGGTGTATATTTCTCTCAAGAGTATTGTAATGGTATATTTTTCCCTAATTGGTACTCTAATTGTGAATATTTCTCTCATTAGTAATGTAACGGTGTTTATTTCTCTCATGAGTAGTGCAACTTTGTATATTTTTCTCATGAGTAGTATAACGGTGTATATTTTTCTCATGATAATTGTAACGGTGTATATTTCGCTAATGAGTGTTGTCACGGTGTATATTGCTCAAGAGTATTGTAACGGTGTATATTTCTCTCATGATAATTTTAACGGTGTATATTTCTCTCATGAGTGTTGTAACGGTGTATATTTTCCTCTTGAGTATTGTAGCGGTGTATATTTCTCTCATGAGTGTTGTAACGGTGTATATTTCCCTTTTGAGTTTTGTAACAGTGTATATTTCTCTCATGATAATTGTAACGGTTCAATTTCTCTCACGAGTATTGTAACGGTGTATTTCTCACGAGTATTGTAACGGTGTATTTCTCACGAGTATTGTAACGGTGTATTTCTCACGAGTATTGTAACGGTGTATTTCTCACGAGTATTGTAACGATGTGTATTTCCATGCTGACTATTGTAACGATGCATAGAGTACCTAATTAGTATTGTAATGGTGTATATCTTCCCTCATTAATATTGTAACGGAATACAAGAAAACATAATGATATTAAAGGTATAAACATTAATAATAATGAAATAAAAAACACAGCATTCGCGGATGATGCCACTTTTATTCTAGATGGGTCCAAGAAAACCTTTGAAACACTAGTGAATCTAATCAATAATTTTAAAAGCATCTGGATAAAAATTAAACATAAACAAATCAATAATATTAAGTGTCGGTTCATTAAAAGATTCAAACGAAAAATACTGCGAAGATTAACAATTTTTATGGACAAAAGACAAAGCAACAACACTAGGAATCGTTTTGCAAATGGAAAGGGAAAATGACAATGGAAAAAACACAACTCATCTATCTTAGGAAAAATAACGGTAATCAAAACATTTTCCTTTAGTTACCAAAACTGATATATCCTCTAATTGTCTTGGAAAATCCTTCAAAGGAATGTCTGGATCAAATTAAAAATAAAATGTATGCATTTTAATGGGAGGGTAAACCAGATAAAATCAATAGAAAAACAATTGTTCAAGATTATGAAAATGGGGGTCTTAAAATGATAGATTTTGACTCGTTTATCAATTCATTTAAAGCGGGGTGGGTCAAAAGAATTAATGATCCGGAAAATCAGAGTGACTGTAAGGATATTTACATGAAGGAATTAAACAAATACGGTGGGAGTATTTTATTTGTAAGCAATTTAGACATTAAAGATGCTAAAAAGATAATCACTCGATCCACCTTTCTGTCTGAAATAATAAACTGCTGGTCAGAAATAAACTTCAATAAAACAGCTAAAAACATTTCTAAACAGATACTATGGAATAATTCTTACATAAAAAATCAAGGACATACTATATACGTCAAAACATGGGATAATATGGGTATTAAATATGTTGAACAATTGCATAACCACAGTTTTAGGCAATTTCATACTTTTGCACATTTAAAAACATTATACAACATCCATAATTCTGAATTCCTCAACTACAATTGTTCAAATAGATGGAAACAAGACATAAACAAAGACGACATAGCACATAATGATATTGAAATAACGCTATTGCAACAGATACGAAAACAAAAAAATGCCAATAAATTATTATACAACAAACAAGTTGAACGGATAAAGACAGAATTGCCAATTAAACATCACATAAACTGGGAAGAACATCTAACACACATCAACTGGAAACTGATACATATCTTACCCTTCACAAGTACAATATACACAAAACTTAGATCTGTTCAGTATAAATATATAATGAGAATTATACCAACAAATAATTATCTATAGATGTGTAAAATAAGTAACACATGTCTCTGTGATTTTTGCAATATGCATGTTGAAACAATTGAACATCTCTTTTGGGAATGCCAATCTACTAGAGCATTTAGGACTGAATTACATATTGTTTTTAAAAGGGAAAATTGTTCCTCTTGAACTGATTTTCAAAACAATCTCCTTTCAAGATAAAACTTATAAAGTTATTTTAAACTCTGTTTTAATAAGTTCAAAGTATTTCATTTTTAAGAATAAGTATGCAAAAACGATTCCTAGTTTTACATCGTTCATCTAATATATAACAAAATTGAACATATAGAACATATTAAAGCCATTTCTAAGGACACACTTGCATATCATTTAAAACAATGGGAATTATTAAATTTAACGACAGAAAATTGACAGACACTATTCGGTTAAAAAACATAATTTCTCTAACCTTTGTTTTATCAAAATAAAATCTCTCTCTATTTCTCTCACTCTCTCTAAATCTATCTGTTGTTATTGTCTTGATATGTTTTTCTCCTATTCCGTTCGTATGTTTTCTAATACTTTATATTTCTCTCCTTTGGAATATATTTCTTGGAGTGCATACATGTGAAACGATACTTTGGTTTGAGTCTATAAAGATTACATGTATCACATTGCTATATATGTTACTTGTGTAATGTAAGAAAAACATCTGTTGTTGTGCATATATGTATTATAAGAAATAAAAATATTGAAAAAATAAATAAAAATGACACATTAATAACGCCATGAGTCACAATTTGAGTACGTTAGTTACCTAACGCTCCTAGCTCTTGTAGTCAGGTTATTAATCACCACGTGAATTGGTAAGTTCTCATATGACGTTGCTAATCTTCTAGTCAGGTTATTAATCGCCATGTACAGTGTTAAGTTCTCATATGACGCTCCTACTCTTGTAGTCAGGTTATTAATCGCCATGTACATTGATAAGTTCTCATATGACGCTCCTAATCTTGTAGTCAGGTTATTAATCGCCATGTACAGTGTTAAGTTCTCATATGACGCTCCTACTCTTGTAGTCAGGTGATTAATCGCCATGTACATTGGTAAGTTCTCATATGACGTTGCTAGCTCTTATAGTCAGGTTATTAATCGCCGTGTACAGTGTTAAGTTTTCATATGACACTCCTAGCTCTTGTAGTCAGGTTATTAATCGCCGTGTACTGTGTTAAGTTCTCATATGACGCTCCTACTCTTGTAGTCAGGTTATTAATTGCCATGTACAGTGTTAAGTTCTCATATGACGCTCCTACTCTTGTAGTCAGGTTATTAATCGCCATGTACAGTGTTAAGTTCTTATATGACACTCCTAGCTCTTATAGTCAGGTTATTAATCGCCGTGTACAGTGTTAAGTTCTCATATGACACTCCTAGCTCTTGTAGTCAGGTTATTAATCGCCTTGTACAGTGTAAAGTTCTCAGTTCTCTGTTCTCTGGCTTCTGCAAAGTCATTGAGTACCTTCATTGTGGCTTTCTAGGCTATTGCTTTTTTGTATTATATTTGCACGAGTATATTTGTGTTTTACTTATATTGCCTATTGATGCTGCCTTGTTGGTTAGAGATTAGATCATGGCGGGGTTTTCTTTATTTACACTGTCCTGTTTTAATGGGATGACAGTAGGGTAAGTGTGAGGTTTGGTGCACCCTAGAACCGGATTAAACCCCCAATGGCCTACTTTGCCACTGACTGTTCCAAGGCGGTAGCCCTTTTGTCATCCCTTTTCTGTTTGTGTTGTCTTTTGCATTTAATATTGCCTTTGCCTTCTTGTTTGTCTGTTTGCGTGTTTGTTTCTGTGTTTTGTGGTTGACTGTCCTCCTTGAATGCTACTTTCCCTGTACGAGCTTTTTGTATTTCTTCTTATATGACGCTCCTACTCTTGTAGTCATGTTATTAATCGCCATGTACATTGATAAGTTCTCATATGACGCTCCTAATCTTGTAGTCAGGTTATTAATCGCCATATACAGTGTTAAGTTCTCATATGACGTTCGTACTCTTGTAGTCAGGTTATTAATCGCCATGTATAGTGTTAAGTTCTCATATGACGCTCCTAGCTGTTGTAGTCAGGTTATTAATCGCCATGTGCAGTGTTAAGTTCTCATATGACACTCCTACTATTGTAGTTAGGTTATTAATCGCCATGTACAGTGTTAAGTTCTCATATGACGCTCCTACTCTTGTAGTCAGGTTATTAATCGCCATGTACAGTGTTAAGTTCTCATATGACGCTCCTAGCTCTTGTAGTCAGGTTATTAATCGCCATGTGCAGTGTTAAGTTCTCATATGACGCTCCTAGCTCTTGTAGTCAGGTTATTAATCGCCATTACATTGATAAGTTCTCATATGACGCTCCTAATCTTGTAGTCAGGTTATTAATCGCCATATACAGTGTTAAGTTCTCATATGACGTTCGTACTCTTGTAGTCAGGTTATTAATCGCCATGTATAGTGTTAAGTTCTCATATGACGCTCCTAGCTGTTGTAGTCAGGTTATTAATCGCCATGTGCAGTGTTAAGTTCTCATATGACACTCCTACTCTTGTAGTTAGGTTATTAATCGCCATGTACAGTGTTAAGTTCTCATATGACGCTCCTACTCTTGTAGTCAGGTTATTAATCGCCATGTACAGTGTTAAGTTCTCATATGACGCTCCTAGCTCTTGTAGTCAGGTTATTAATCGCCATGTGCAGTGTTAAGTTCTCATATGACGCTCCTAGCTCTTGTAGTCAGGTTATTAATCGCCATGTACAGTGTTAAGTTCTTATATGACGCTCCTACTCTTGTAGTCAGGTTATTAATCGCCAAGTGCAGTGTTAAGTCCTCATATGACGCTTCTAGCTCTTGTAGTCAGGTTATTAATCGCCATGTACAGTGTTAAGTTCTCATATGACGCTCCTACTCTTGTAGTCAGGTTATTAATCGCCATGTACAGTGTTAAGTTCTCATATGACGCTCCTAGCTCTTGTAGTCAGGTTATTAATCGCCATGTGCAGTGTTAAGTTCTCATATGACGCTCCTAGCTCTTGTAGTCAGGTTATTAATCGCCATGTACAGTGTTAAGTTCTCATATGACGCTCCTACGCTTGTAGTCAGGTTATTAATCGCCATGTACAGTGTAAAGTTTTCATATGACGCTCCTACTCTTGTAGTCAGCTTATTAATCGCCGTGTACAGTGTTAAGTTCTCATATGACACTCCTAGCTCTTGTAGTCAGGTTATTAATCGCCATGTACAGTGTTAAGTTCTCATATGACGCTCCTAATCTTGTAGTCAGGTTATTAATTGCCATATACAGTGTTAAGTTCTCATATGACGCTCCTAGCTCTTGTAGTCAGGTTATTAATCGCCATGTACAGTGTTAAGTTCTCATATGACGCTCCTACTCTTGGAATCAGGTTGTTAATCGCCATGTACAGTGTTAAGTTCTCATATGACACTCCCAGCTCTTGTAGTCAGGTTATTAATCGCCATGTACAGTGTTAAGTTCTCATATGACACTCCTAGCTCCTAGCTCTTGTAGTCAGGTTATTAATCGCCATGTATAGTGTTAAGTTCTCATATGACACTCCTAGCTCTTGTAGTCAGGTTATTAATCGCCATATACAGTGTTAAGTTCTCATATGACACTCCTAGCTCTTGTAGTAAGGTTATTAATCGCCATGTACAGTGTTAAGTTCTCATATGACACTGCTACTCTTGTAGTCAGGTTATTAATCGCCATGTACAGTGTTAAGTTCTCATATGACACTCCTAGCTCTTGTAGTCAGGTTATTAATCGCCATGTACAGTGTTAAGTTCTCATATGACACTCCTAGCTCTTGTAGTCAGGTTATTAATCGCTATATACAGTGTTAAGTTCTCATATGACAATCCTAGCTATTGTAGTCAGGTTATTAATCGCCATGTACAGTGTTAAGTTCTCATATGACACTCCTAGCTCTTGTAGTCAGGTAATTAATCGCCATATACAGTGTTAAGTTCTCATATGACACTCTTAGCTCTTGTAGTGAGGTTATTAATCGCCATGTACAGTGTTTAGTTCTCATATGACACTCCTACTCTTGTAGTCAGGTTATTAATCGCCATGTACAGTGTAAAGTTCTCATATGACGCTCCTACTCTTGTAGTCAGCTTATTAATCGCCATGTACAGTGTTAAGTTCTCATATTACGCTCCTAGCTCTTATAGTCAGGTTATTAATCGTCATGTACAGTGTTAAGTTCTCGTATGACGCTCCTAGTTCTTGCAGTCAGGTTATTTATCGCCATATGCAGTGTTAAGTTCTTATATGACGCTCATAGCTCTTGTAGTGAGGCTATTAATCGCCATGTACAGTGTTTAGTTCTCATATGACACTCCTACTCTTGTAGTCAGGTTATTAATCGCCATGTACAGTGTTAAGTTCTCATATGACGCTCCTAGCTCTTATAGTCAGGTTATTAATCGTCATGTACAGTGTTAAGTTCTCATATGACGCTCCTAGTTCTTGTAGTCAGGTTATTAATCGCCATATGCAGTGTTAAGTTCTTATATGACGCTCCTAGCTCTTGTAGTCAGGTTATTAATCGCCATGTACAGTGTTAAGTTCCCATATTGCGAAACTAAATGTACGTTATTCTAAATCAATGTTGGATACACAAAGCTCTTTAACTGACGACATGAGTAACCATCGTACCTACAGAATATGTGTACGTCTAAAAGTTTGATACATGTACGAGGCATTTGTAGTCCTTTAATTCTTCACTCGGTTCAGTTCTCAATAACTCGGTTTTATTGAGTCAGTCCGTGAGAGATAATATAAGGTACGCATCACTCACATCACCGGCTTAATCTGTATTCTATTTTTTGGTCTTGATGACTCCAACGGACCAGTGCTGATTTGTAGTCGATGCGACGTTTTACCAGCCAATAATTACAATCACTTATATAACAAATGTTGGATAAACAACACTCGTGACTCCAGAAAGGATTTACCTTGTACTTTGTCTTCTATTACATTATTTTAGATATCCAACACGTGAGCTCCCCTAATTCCTCTATAATAACACAAACATGAATTACCATGTCGTGTGTGGTTTAGTTTTCCTTATTCGTAGTGTTACGTAGTCCGTATATTGACGGTGTGCATTTCCATGACTAAGGGTTCAAGTCCTCTTGCCCACCTAAACATTCTGGTGATTTTACATCTTACATCGTTTATCATCCGTGTCCAGTCTTGTTTAAATATAGTCCCGCTAATGCAGTAGAGATAGAAGTTGAACGTGAAATTACTAGTTACCAGACTACAAAAAATAGCGTTCCACAACTGGATGATTGCAAATTGCTCTGTGTCTGGAACCAACGTTATAGTACTGAGTGTTGTCACGAATATACAATACGGTGACGTTGTTAAGACGAAAAATGCACTCAAAACAAACAACATCTTCGTTGCTGAATTATTTCTTTTGCTGATGGTGCTTGTCTGTCCCGATATTGAAGTGGGTTGAACTTTTTGCTGTTGCATTTTCAATGTTATTGCGATAACGCAGTTTCCAATAATAACTATTGTGATTGGGCAAATGTTTAAACAAATTAAAACCATATATTGCCAGGTTACACGGTAGAATTGGCCAAATGACTCCGACACGATAACGCACTTTTTCACAACTGTTACAAATTCGCCTTGCATTTTGTTTTGCTCAACCAACTGAATATCATTTCCGAACAAAAACGGACTTGCAAACGCTGCTAGAATAGTCAACGTGACTAATGTTATAATCAAAGCAGTCCTTGGCGTCATTTTAGCTTTTGCAAAGGTTGGACATTTAGTAAACAGAGCCCTCTCTACAGTTATTAACACAAGTAACCATACTGAAAATCCTGCCGATGTGTAAAGTATCCAGTCTTGGAAAATGCAATTAAATATTGACCAATCCGCAACGCTAGTATCAGTAAAAGTATCTTCTAAATTATACAAAACAGACGCCCAGATGAATACAGCATCAGAAACTGCCAAAAATAAAAGGTACACGGTTGTAGAATACTTCCTCAGTCGTCTTCGGGATAAAACCACGATGTTCAGGGTGTTACCAACTGTTCCAAACACTAGTTGTACTATCGGAACTATTCGCCATATCCACAATGCTATACTACACAATATAAATCCAGTTCTGCCACATTTTGATGGTATTAATTCTATGACGGGAGCGTCATATGATCCGTTGTTTGTAGTATTAGAAAAATCAACGATAGATCGATTAGACATTTTAATTTGTTAGTAAAGTAACCTGTTCAACACTGTTTTTTATATCATCCATTTTGATTAAACCGTTTTTTGTATGTGCACTGTTTAACAACCTTTAAATAAAAAGATTTATTTTTACAAAATATTGTTTTGATACAACCGTTCTTTGTAGGTGCACTGTTTAACAACATTTAAATAAAAAGTTTTAACTTTACAAAATATTGTAATAAGTAATATTATTTCAAACGAAGAACTTGTTTTTAAATTAATTACAATATATATATAATGTTATAGCGTTCGATATTAGTATGCTATTTTATTGCGTTAGCATAATCAACACAGTTTTTTGCGAGCTTTTGATTCCAATATGAAGTTTACTTCCTTATATATATTGCCATTAATCTATAATCTTAAACCATACACGTTTTGTTTTTAAGTATTGTCTTAATTAAATAATATTAATATTGGAAAACATCAAAGAACACATATTCCTATTTCACTTCTACATCGGCGTAATGCTGGCTGTTTTGTTCATCAGCGTAATTCTGGTTGTATTCTACAAAAGTGTAATCCTGGCTGTATTCTATATCAGCGTAATCCTGGTTGTATTCTACATCAGCGTAATCCTGGCTGTATTCTACATCTGTGATTCAGCGTAATCCTCGTTGTATTCTACATCAGCGGAATACTCGTTATACTGAGTTCAGCCTTTCATAAGATGGAGAAGTAATAGAAAATCATGTAGAATTACATTTATATTTATTCGCAACGACAGTGTTGGTATGACAACCGTCAGCAGTTTTGAATATGTACTCTTCGGGTATAATTACTGAGAAGATGACCACAGGAATGGAATAAAAACAAATTAAAGAGAAATGTAGCAGATTTGGTATCCCTGTGTTAACGAGAGGAAATACAATTTTAATATATAATAATTATCAGATTACTCATTATCTGAGAGAATATACTGAGCGAGATGTTTGTTCTGATAACGAATGTAGTTAAGTTATATAGAGAGTATGGTTTCATTAAGTTGGCGTCGCCCATCGAGGTGTTTAAATTAATCAACGAGATGAAACCATACTCTATTTGTTTTGTAGCACGTCCATTTCAGCTCTATTATTCTAACTGTTATTCTCACTGTTATTCTCACAGTTATTCTGACAGGTCTTATTTTCAATTAAACGATTTACACCTGTGTCTGAACAAAGAGAATTGTCTGTGACCATGATGAATGCAGAGCATTAAATCGTTTAATTTAGGGTAACTAAAGGGGCGTGGCTATACCGTACTACAACTACCGGATATTGGAATTTAGAGAACGGTCACTATGACGTCACAGTGTTACTAAGTACACCATGCTACAAAAAAGATAGAGTCTGTCATGCTACAAAAAAGATAGAGTATGTCTCAGCTCGTTGGACTGAAACGCATTTGTTTTTAAATAATTTAATATTTTCTTATTTTTACGTAGTAGTTCGTTTTGGTCGTTAGTAACATATTACAGGTCTCACGACACAGTGCATTTTTACCTTGTTGGCCTATATGAATACAGCTTACTGGGCAAGTTTCCAGGCTAAAATTTACTTTTTTATTTGTCCGAACAAAACTGGACAAAATATGACACGTTGACCATTTTTTTTAAATTTTGAGTGGTGTCCACCAGTGCACTTTTTGTGGCATTCACTCCAGAGTCCGGATCTGATTCCTAATCTTCTTCAACACACATGCAACTGGCATATTTTGGTGGCAGTGTCGTCAAATAACTGCACATCCAATATTTAAAACCGAAGAACACACTGCTACTTGTTATGGAGTAAGAATTATCCTACCGTGCGTTTCAAGGGAGTTAACTGTGTAGTGAGACATACACACGATTTATTTTGAAGCAAATTTAGTTTGACAAACATTTTTATAAAAAGTATATTTGTTTCCCTTTGGTATACCAATAATATGGAAACAACACCGCCTTTATATGTGCCACTCTAAAACCCCGACTTTCATATCTGACGTTAGCAACGAATGAGATAAACCTAACTTGAAAAAACATTCTTTGATAAAAACCCTTGGTAACTTGGTAATAAAAAAATAAACCAAAAAATTTTGAATAAATATATCAATGCTTCGATCAAGTTAAGCAGTTAAACAGTATTGTGCTAAAGCTGATGAAAACTCTGGGATTAATTTATTTTGGTCTATAACAATTCAGGCGAAGTTCTGATAAAATGTGTAATATTATCATTTTTCTACATTATATACAACTATACCATACAACCTTATCAAAGACAACATATTGCTCTCATTCAAAAGCTTTTGAACTCTTCTCCGTCAAGAACTATCACAACCTGACTTCTATGATAACGTGATTTACAAACTTCGTCAGATCCTTGGCTATGATCACTTTCATACTTTTTTTGTTAAACTTGTTAACAGGTTTTTCAAAAGGGGTTATGATCCTAAAATTGTGCAACGCACTGCAATTTGGTGGTGGAACCATTTACAGTTCGCCACTATGCGTTCCTCTTTAATTGTGCGATGACCGAACAGGCTGTACACTCTATAATGACGTCTACCTATAGCCCAAAAGGACGGTGACGTTTGATGTTTGTCTGCAATGTTGTCTTGTCGTGCCCTCAATGCTTTATTCTCTTGTTGCTCTGGCTTCTGCCAAGTCACTGAGTACCTTTTTCGTGGCTTTCTAATAGTTGGTATTTCTTTATTTACACTGTCCCGTTTTATTGGGATGACAGTAGGGTACGTGTGCCGTGCTCTTTAGAACCTGGTTTTAACTCCCAACGGCATTTTCGCCACTATTGTCAACCCTTTCGTGTTTGCGATGTTTTATTTGGCCTTTTATTCATCTTTAAAGTTGTTCTTTGTTTCTGTGTCTGTGTCGTCCTTGAATGCTATTTTCCTGTTCGATATTTATATCTATGTTTCTAGGCTATTGTTTTTTGTATTTATATATACACGAGCATCTTTGTGTTTTTACTTATATTGCCTATTAATGCCGCCTTGATGGTTAGAGAATATTTCATAGCGGGGATTTCTTTATTTACACTGTCCCGTGTATTGGGATGACAATAGCGTAAGTGTGCGGTTTGGTGCATCCTAGGACCTGGTTTAAACCCCCAGCGACATTTTTTGACACTTGCCGTTCAAAGGCGGTAGCCCTATTGTCAACCCGTTTTGTGTTTTTGACGTCATATGCCTTCATTCCTTATTAACATTGCTATTCATGTTCGTCTTTTTGCGTGTTTTTGGGTTTACTGTGTTCTGTGAAAGCTGCATTTCCTGTTCGACTGTTATTTTTAGTTTTGTGTATCTAGTGTTACGAAGCTTTGCAATGGTAACGTACACATCTAGGCGCGGCTTTACAATCAGTATAAGGAGTGGTCACCTGAGACAACAGCATCAAAACTTCGTTTGATATAATCGAAGTTATACCATATCCGTACACATTACCTTTCGTTCCATTAGTGATGTTGTATTATTTATTTAAAAGTGTATATATGTCAACGAATTGCTTATGTTGGACAAAGCTCCCGTGAAAATGTAGATAATGTATATTTAATTTAAAAGTTTAATTTGTTTTCTCGTTTAAAGACACTGTTTGAAATTAACATTACGTGGTATTGCCTTAATTATATTAAGCGGAGGGAAAGCTTATATAAGCAGGATTTTATAATGGATATTTCGACAATAAAACATCTTTAAAAACATTTATTACTGGATAAAATGTGATAACCTGTTTAGTAGTACTTATTAAATGATTCAATTTTACAATATGCAAATTAAAGTTTTATTTCATACACCAGCTAACCCCGTTTTAGCCTCTTGAAGAAGGGTTGGATGGGGTATGAAAGTTAACACCCGGACCACGTAATGACCAAAAAAAGAGTAGAGTAAAAGATAATTTAGTAGTGTTTTTCAGGTAAAATGTGTATTTTGTGTTTTCACATTTTAAAAGAATATTAAAAATAGTTTACGAGAAGTGTTCGTTAGGTGTGTGCTAATTGATGACATCAATGGCAGTTTTATAATCTGCTACTTTTCTATTTTATTTGTGATCGGTGCTTCCGAAGGATCTCCGGCGGCTAATCTGTACTTATTAACATCACACTAGCGTTCGTTTAGTGCTGTTTGGCGGCCGTAAAATATAATAGTTCTTCTCACTTACTGGTCCTTTGGGATCGTCTAGCACATTCAATGTGTCTTTCCAGTCTAATAGCGCTTAGAGCGTCAAATGTGCATTGGATATTATCTCTCATGAACAGACTCAATAAAACCGAGTCTGCTTTTGTCCTCTCTTGTTTGTGTTTATGAGTCCAATTAGTTAAAACTTTAAAAATTTGCATTTATTATTGCTTTTGCCTTCTTCTTGTTTGTCTGTTTGCGTGTTTGTTTCTGTGTTTTGTGGTTGACTGTCCTCCTTGAATGCTACTTTCCCTGTCCGATCTTTTTATATTTCTTTTTGTTTCTTTTTCTATATAGACTGAAAGGAAAAAGAAACGCAACTCGGGAATTTTCGCTATATATTGTATGTACAATATGCTGCTGTTAATCGAATGGTACAAGCTACGTAAGACCTTTCCTTTCGGAAAAAAATGACTAAAACAAAAGGTAAGACAGCAAATAATATTCCTTCAAAGTTTCCTTATTGACAGAGTACGCGTTTGGCTAAAACATGTGAGAAAACTTAGGATGCATACTTTTGCAAACTCTTTACGTTAAATACAGTACTGAACTGGCTCAATTTTTCAAAAACTACTCTAACATTTATATATTTCTTGTTACAAAGTGTACTGTGATTAAAACGTCTACATCATCACAGATGTGTCCTTTCTCTAACTAACTGCAACATTGTTTTTACAAAACATATTGGGATTGCTTTGGAATATTATGTGGAATTAAGTGTGCATTATACATGTTATATACAATATATAGCGGAAATTCCCGAGTTGCGTTTCTTTTTCCTTTCAGTATATATTGACATATCTAACAAGCATTTGCTTAGTGCAGTGTGGGGTGTAAAATGTCTTCCCACGCTTGCTTCAATTGAATTCAATTTTTCAGGTAAAATATCCATATACAAGTTATATAACGAAAAATTGGTAAGATGAGAAAATAAATTGCAGATAAACGAATCTGACTATCTGACTATTGTTAATTATCACAGAAATTCTATCAATTATCGCATTATCAATAACAGTTTTATTATTGATATATCACAGATATGGTCATGCACTTTCCAGTTTCAATTTATTTTTAAAATGTGTTGTCACTGAATTTGAATATAGTAAAAATTATTCATTTAGTTCACTGTGTAAGACAAAATTCATTTAGCACCCAATTAAATTGTATATCATTGAAACAGACATTTTTAGTGGTAAATAAAAATACCTTACTTTTTAAAATCGGTTGAGAAATAAAATGTTCACAGGCAAAAGTTGTTTCTGATAGGGCATTTTCAATGCAAAATGCTGTATCAACAAATTTGAAGATTTTCTTTTTGAGAATTTCTATCGAAAATTGTATTGTGTTGGATAAATATGAATTAAAACACTCTGAAAAGTTATTTAGCAGAATATTATGGCTAACTGAAGTTATGTGGGATTATTTTATTTTCTGCTTTCCCATCAACAAGGACTACATTTACATGGGAAAAGCCCCGCCAAGATAACATTTTGGCTGTACAATATTGATTTCACAAACGATGTTGAAAAACCTTTGGCTGAAAGAAGCGCTACGAACAATAGCTTTCGTTTAGTAACGATCATATTGCACCATCTATTTCTTGCAGTACTTCTGCACTGAAGCAATTTTTGCAGTCAAGTCCGTTTTCGGCCTTAAAAGGCGACGTGTGGCGGCCGTAAAAGGTCTCCCCGCGCTATGAACTTTAAGTAGTAGTGTTACTATGTTACTGTTTACTGATTCTTTAGAATCATCAAGCCCATTCGTTGTGGTTTTAAAGTAGAATACCGCGTTCCTCTCCTAAACAGCCAGAGCCTGTTACTTTCCTCTCTTGTGTGTGTTCGTCACAGAGTGCTCCATTTTCTATATTTATTTGCTTATAATATATTGAAAGCAAGCATATTCGTGTCTTTCTAAATTACAAAATATCAAGATTATGTTTATTGTCTAACACTGTCTTGAAATACGATAAGAACATTTTAAAACATTAATATTTGTGACACAAATGTGTTAGTGTTAGTAAATGCATTGTTTTGTGTTTGTTTAAAATTGTAATTCAAGACCCAGATTTTGTTCTGTTTCTATCATGTCATATCCAGTTTCGTGAATCATTGGTGATAATTTATTATTATTTATCATGCAGATATGCACTTTTCTGCCTAATAAAGCGGTGACCTAATACATTTTGATTTATTAGGCACTGACCAATACGCAAATATATGCGGAATCCCTTGGCGATTATTGTACTAACGTTATCTGACGTCATAAAACAGACAAAACAACAACATGGGGCGTCCTCGACAAGCGTAATATACAACGAAATAGGTACTAACAGCAAATTATACAAAAAATGTGGATAATCTACATGATGAATAGAATATTATGTTATTGCCTTTATAAAGCTCGGTACGAAAACGAAGAATGGCTCGGCTTGATAGTAAAAGACACTGACATAATATTCTCTAATTATTATTTCCTCTCAACCAAATCATAAGTATCTGGAATATATAACGATTATGCAGATGTGGTTAAATACGCATCTTTTATATTAACGTTTGTCAGATTTATTTAATTTGTGTTATGTTTGTATCTATTACATCGTAACTCAACTTGAAGCATCTAACTTGATGATAAACATTTGAAATGAGGTTTTTGTTATCGCAAACTTTAATATTCATGATCTCATTAGGAGCATTAAGCATAGCTCACTTACAATGTCATTGATTTTTTTTATTGTCACATAAACATATCAAGACGAAAGAATCAGGGAAATGTAATAGGTTTTCGAATAAAGTAGATATAAAGGTCGAACCGAAAATGTAGCATTCAAGGACCACAGTCAATCCGAAACACGCACCGACACTAACAATACTAACAAAGATGAATAAAAAGTAAGATATGACACAATAAACATAAACGGGTATAGGAGGCGGGGCCAGGAAGCGCGAGAGGTGCTGTATCTTATAATTACCGCTCATGAACAGAATCAATAAAACCGAGTCTAATACATTTTTCCCTTGTTTGTTGCTTCCAATGATCACCTTTTCATTATTTATTATTTGGCTACAGACCCAGCTGCGTTCAAATACCCCCAAAAATGCATTCCGTTTGCATTCCGTTTGCGCGCCTTTTGCACTTCATTTGCATTTTTGTTTGCATTTTTTAAAAATAGCATTTATTGCATTCTTGAATTCATTCAGCGTTTATAAACGAATCTATGTGTTCATTTAAATACTCGAAACTCGTTCCTAAGCGCAACATAATGCGTGTATTTAAATGCACAAACGGATGAAATGCATTTACGTTCGTTCGTGCAGCGTTTATTTCTTTTAACAATCTAATTAAGCTTTTTGCAGCTCTTCCGTAAAGTGGCGGAGAAAGACAGTAAGAGACTTACTGTCTCTGCAACAAAATGTAATTTGTGGTAATTATCGACTCAAACGCGTTCAAAAGAATTATCCGAAAAAAAATCATTTCAGTGTTCGCGTTCGTTTCAGTGTTCAGCATTCAATTAATTCATTTATTGTTCATTCTGCGTTCATAAAAATGAACTCAGCGTTCATTTTGCATTTAGTGTGTAGATCGTGCATCGTTCATTCAGCGTTCGTTTTGCGTTCATTATGCATTCATTCTCCGTTCATGTTTCGTTCGTTTTGCGTTCGTTCTGCATTTATTTGGGGTACTTGAACGCAACTGGATATCTACCGCCTTCAGTAAAACGGTTAGTATCAAAAAGGCCGCTGGGGTTTAAACCAGGTTATACTATGCGGCAAACCTCACGCTTACCCTATGCAGTGATGCATGATAAAACACAACAACAACACAACTTAAACTGGAGTCATTTTTTAAATATCATATAAATCCAATCAAAGAAATGGTATAAAGGGCATTCTTTCTTTCTTTCTTCTCTCTTCTTTTTATTCACTTCTTGCTGGTACAAATGAGTGGGTGGTTGAGTGAATATATGTGTTTGTGTAGGTGTGTGAACGAACATGCGTGCTTTTGAGCGTACGTGCGTGTGTAAGAAGAGCGTGTTTGAGAGCGTGCGAGCATGTGAAAAAAAAACCACAACAAATACACAACAACAATGATTGTATCATATATTTGTACAGCAATGATTGTATCATATATTTGTACGAAGAATATAAAACTGGCCAAACACTTTTATGCATGGTATTATATTTCAGATAAACCGGGCTACAACAACTCTAAAATAGTGATTAGTGTACTGTTTATCTACATTTAAAACACTAGATAGAGATATATGAATAAAAACTATAGTAAAGCTAAATCTATGCCACACACTAGTATGTATCAATTGTAACAGGAAACTATTTGGACATAGGCATTATTGTACTTATCAAATGCTCAAAAAAACTTGCTATGCTAGAATTGTATGAATAATTGCTAGAATTGTATGAGTAAGAACCATTAATGATGAATTGTTTGCATATTATACATGTTACATACGGTAAAGTATTTGATATAATAAAAGAAATTCATTATAAAAATAAATGATCATGCAATATGAATATAAAATCCAAAAACATAGAAAGCCACAAAGCAAGTACTCAGTGACTTGGCAGAAGCCAGAGCAACAAACCGTTAAGGGTACGACAAGACACGATTTAAAACAAATATCAAACGATACCGTCCTTTGAAGATTTAAGTAGATGTCAATTGATATATATCAAGAAATGCAGTATACATGTATAGACTATTTTGAATGAAATGTCTGATATGATATAGGAATATATTTGAAAGTATTTGGTATCAATATTTCACCTTTCTAAGACAATGTATTACATGTGTCAAGTATCAAAAGATATCTCGTCACTGTTATATTGCACAGGTTTCTTAACAATGTTAAAATGCGACTACCTAACAATATCAGTACAGTGCTTTTTTTTATTTCCCCGCCATAAACTGTTACATTTTTGTATGCATCCTTTCATCTTAAAATGACACACTATGGTTTTTACCAAAATCAAGGTTGTAGGCAAAGGTTTTGGTAACATTTTATAACCACCAAATGAGTATTGGCAATACCCAGAAACTTTGTCACACTTTCAAGGCGTTCGACTATAGCTATTGTCAACCCTTTTATGTTTGTGATGTCATATGCTTGCATTTTATTTATGATTGTAATATTTGTTTGTTTCTATGTGTGTTTTTGATTGACTGTTGTCCTTGAATGCTACATTTCATGTTCGACTAATTTGTTAAGACGTACCAATTATGTGTCGGCTTAATGTGTAGCTATCCCACCATCAACAGGCAACTTTTACAACATATTTAAATCATTTCTAAACCTACTGACGACGAGGTATGTATGTAGCTTACATATTTTGAGAATACAAACTCTGTAGATATAATATACTATTTTGACAAGAAAATAAGTCTCACCACTGCTTCTTGTTCAGAAAGAATCATTTAATAAAAAAAATCAAAACAAATATCATGTATGGGCATAGGTGAACAATTAATAAATTAAGAAACACTGCCTGCAAGACAAACATTACACTTTTTTTTAGATTATATACATATCCAACACAAAAATGAGATATAGGGTCCTATAGAAACCACAGCGTTCGAGCGCAATGGCATCGTAGGTCCACACTGTACTGCAAAAAAGGACTTGAAAATACAATGAAACAGACAAAAAACAACAGAAAGGGTGGTGAAGACAGGGTTACCGACTTGGAACGGTCAGTAGGCAATAAGGCCTACTGGTTAGTTTGAATCGATTTTATATGCGCACAATCCTCGCTATTATCCTGTCTTCAGCGCCCAAATAGACAAGACAGTGTAAACAAAACTACATGGAACCATGTAACAAAAAACAACAGAAAGGGTGGTGAAGACAGGGTTACCGACTTGGAACGGTCAGTAGGCAATAAGGCCTACTGGTTAGCTTTAATCGATTTTATATGCGCACACTCCTCGCTATTATTCTGTCTTCAACGCCCAAATAGACAAGACAGTGTAAACAAAACTACATCCCATCAAAAGGAATTCACTAACAATAATGTCCACATCCTAAGAAACTAACTAAAGAAACACATACAAAATAATAAACATCTCAGGATGTATCCAGAATCGTACTGAACAACCATAGTAGTTGCAGCTAAAGAGAAAACCAATCTAGGGTACGACCAGAAAACCCGAGGGACGAAAGCTCTTGCACCCACCTCCCTTAGTTGGGGTTTCAGTAGGTACAATCATAGAGTCCCAAGAGGTAGTCCAGTCATCGCACAAGTGAAAAGTGAAGCGTAATGACTGACTGTAGAGGGGTCAATCACTAAACATACAGTGCGCTGTAAAACCAAAGGATTATATCCTTTTCTGACGAACTTCCTGATTAAATTTGTAAAGCGGTCAGGAAACCCGTCAGACCCCTTTAACTTTTGAAGTTTATAGACCACATCTCCATAAAATGAGGGTTGTATACAAATCCTACATAATTTAAGAACACAATCTCTCAGAACACAAAAGTTAGTCAATATGTTCTATTCAAATTAAAATTGTTTTTTTCGCTCCATGTTCTTCACTGGCCTGTCAATTGCTCCATGGTTTGGCTATTTTTATTGTGTCAGTATGGAAAACAAAATCTCCAAGATACCATATGTTTTGTTCACTTGAAAGAACTATCTACAGTTAGTTTTATAGATAAACATTGACATGTTGAATAGTTATTTATATAAAGCTGTATAAACCTATACCGCAACCAGTTGCTTTGACACGACGAATGGGCGTAGCCAGACCTGTTATGGTCTCACATCTCAATTAATTTCCCATAGGGTTACTGTACAGCCTTTTCCAACATCTGAGCTTCAAAGCAGGCCAGCAGACATTGTTGTTGGTTTAATATCGTCAGTATAGCCAAGACCAGTAATTTAAAACAATAAAATACATAAGTTAGCCAGGTTTTTTTTTTTTCTCGCTCATGTTTATGTGACCCCTATAGAAAATACACAATTCATACACTAGCCAGCTGAATATGTGGTGATCTGGTCAAACACTTCTGAAATTTGAATGAAACCTCATATCAAGATGGGATTTTCTGTATCATCTGTCTTTTACACTGCAGATGTATGCTAAAGCAAAGAAAACCTATTTTTCAAATTAAAAATTGTCTAAAATTGAGAAAAAAATAGAATTATTTTCTGTTTTCCTTTGTCTCTAGGTCCGTGAGCTTTCAGGGGAGATAATAGAGGTTTGAGACCTGAAAATATAATATCAGTATTCTTTAAAACCTCTCTCTGTCCTAAGATACAATGCTTTGAAAGATGCTCATCTGTTAAGTCATAACAAAATATTCTCCAATCCGATATTTATGGCTCTATTTCAATGATTTGTTTTGTTTCCACTATAAAAGGAATATCAAATGTCAATGCCAGGGAAGTAAGATATGTTTTATTATTAAACAGGGATCAATTTGTGTTTTCTCTGGTTTTGTAAAAAAAGATAATCCATTTACCCAAACCGATTTATATTGTTAGTGGATAATTGAATACATACTATTAAGGCGATCCCTTGGAAGCAAGTCTGTTCATGAGAGGTAATGTAATATGCAACACCTACCTCGCCTCCTAGCACTGGCTTAATGGGATAGTCTACTTTAAAGTCACAAAGAAGCCATAGGATGTAATTAATGTGTTACATTTACAATAATTCATACTCGTAAACACGTATGTGTCCAATGCTCATATTGTTCAAGTGCTAAATACTGAACAGAGCTAGAATGATAGGGAAGATACACCCAATTAAATTCCCATAGGCTCCAAGTATAGGAATGTCACAAATACAGACACAAGATGTTTTGTCAAAAAAGGTTGCAGCTAGTAAGAGAAAAGACTAAACTGTGTTGCTGTAGAATTTTTAAAAAGAGTACACTTCTCTTTCTAATATGAAATTCCTAAATGTTGAACTTCTGCTTTGAAATTTTAAGCCATTTTAGAATTGTATTTAATGCAAAAAGATTGCAAACTTTTACACACTGTTTGCTCACCTCCTTTAATCAAACACGTTTTCTATCAATAATAAAACTTTGAAGTGATACTATTTGGTAGGTTATGTGTTATTTTAGTATTTTTTAACATGTACCATTCGATTAACAGCAGCATATATTATAAAGAAAATATATAGCGAAAATTCCCGAGTTGCGTTTCCGTTTCCTTTAGTATAATTATAATTAGACCAGCATTCACACCGATCGTCGCCCGTCTGGATACCGGTCCCAATCCTAGATAGCGGCTGATAATGAATAATCTTGACGTCTCATCTAATATCATGATATGTATTGGCAACTACCTATACACAACGAAAAAAAGTAACACAACTCGGTATTTTCCGCTATATTATGTATCTGTAATATGCTGCTGTTATTCTAATGGAACATGGTACACGAGACCTTTTCTTTCGGAAAAAATAACTAAAGCAACACATAACACAATAAATGGTACCCTTTTAAAGTGTCATTATTGACAGAACACGCGCAGTCTCAAGCAGGTGAGCAAACATAGGATGTACACTTTTGCAAACTGTTTACATTACATACAGTCCTGAAATGTCTGTAATATTCAAAGCGAACTTCAACATTTATGAATTTCTTATTACAAAGTGTACTGTGATTAAAAAGTCTACACCGGCAAACTAGCAGCAACTCGTTTTTCGCAAAACATCTTGGGATTTCTCTGGACTATTCTGCAACCCGTTTGTCTCTCTGGAATATTACGTTGTTTGTGCAGTATATCAAATTTAAGCGGAAATTTCCGAGTTTCGTTTCGTTGTTCTTTTAGTATATATGACACTGTCAGGAGGTTGTTAAATGTCTTATAAGGCATAACGCTACGGGTTAATTTAAGAGCATGCCTTTAATTAATTATTATTTAGCATAAAACGTATGCGTACTTTAAAATGCGAATACACTCAGTTTTAGGTGTTTGTCTTGTTTACTGTCATGCTACAAAAACACGCTTTTCATTAAAAACAGTTTGCGAAAGCACTTTATTTTCCTCCATTTTATTATGAAGTTATTATGGTAAAACGAAGCATGCTATATTGAGATTTTGTGTTGTTTTCAGAAAACCCAAATGCCAAGTTATCGGAACCAATCAGATTTATTCGGTAGCAGTTTCGTTTAATATGTTTTGAAATATCTTAGCATTATATGGTTTAAAATTGTTTGCCTTACATAAGGCTCGAACATAGTAGACGACGCTCTAACCGACTGCACCACAGACAAGGCGCAGTCGGTTTCTTGCGGTATTAAATAGTATATAACAAATTCCACGATCTGCAATATGATTGGTTCCGATAATTTGGCATGTGAGCGATCTCTTTGGAGCGAATACTATACTTCTTTTATTTCATTAGTCAACAGTATATGTAATAGTTTTCTCAATTTGAGATGAAATAAAATATATTTTTTCACGATGAAACAACACATCTGAATATTTTATGATTGTATCAACAGTTTACGTAAACAGCGGTAGACGAACACGCGAGGCAATTGCAATAACTAAGAAATACCGAAAAGGGGGTTTCTTTGAAGCAACAAACACAAACAAGAGATAAAAGTAGCAGACTCGGTCTTATTGAGCCTGTTCAAGAGAGGTAATGACGAGTGCAACACCTCTCACGCCTCCTAGCACCGGCTTAAGCCGCTTTACTCATGTTTGTCTGAGTACATCCATTTTAAATCTCTTGTTGTTTTTTTAGTAGCAGATGGATTGTTTTTGTTAGACTAGAAAATAATATAACATTTGTGTTTTCTTTTAAGAAGTCCCTGCAGCTACAGTGAAAATATAATCAATAGTTCACATTATAAAGTAACTCTTTTATTTCACTGCCTAGATTCAGTATTACATTACTTATTTTCTTTTCATAAGCTATTATTACAGATGAGTGATTCTTATAGAACAAATAAAATACCACATATCTAATATATTAAAGCTATGAGAACGCTACTGTATCCATAAACTGCCACTTAGAGACTAAAACTCTGACCATTCTTGTTGATGTGCTTGGAAAGTATTGTTCACAAACAGTGTCGATCACATTATTTTCGCGTAATCTTAAGTTCGCGACTCCGTGGATCTCTGATTTATTAGCTTGTTCATGAATTCGCGCCCAAGCAAAACTAATAAATAAGTTTAGTTAACCACACTTTAGGGTAAAACGTTTTTTTGCTTGTACATGGATATATACCTACCGATCATGTGATACTTTCGGATGGTTGAACTTTCGGATGGTTGAACTTTCGGATACGCTTTCGCGTTTATTATTCGCGAGTTCTTAAATTCACGAGACAGTGGATTCGCGAATATTAGGTAAAATAAATTATTCGTGAATAATACCGTATATAGCGATAAGGGCTCGAACAGCTACGTGTACAGGGACATAGAGCACTTTATTCAAATATTAACACATTAATACAGAATCCAACATTTCAAAAAAAACAAAAAAACTATGTGAAAATCATCTTGCTTCAATTAATGTAAACGGTTTTGCCTGACTAAGTGTAAGGTACATGAAGAGGCATTGTTAAACAGTTAAATGTACATGAACAGCTTAGATTAATTGTATTCGTAAGGAATATAAAAAGATCGGACAGGGAAAGTAGCATTCAAGGACGACAGTCAACCACAAAACACAGATACAAACAAGCAAACAGACAAACAAAGAGGCAAAAGTAATAATAAAAGCAAAAGACATCACAAAATGGTCGACAATAGGGCTACCGCCTTGGAACGGTCAGTGGCAAAGTAGGCCACTGGGGGTTTAAACCGGTTCTAGGGTGCACCAAACCTCACACTTATCCTACTGTCATCCCATTAAAACAGGACAGTGTAAATAAAGAAATCCCCGCCATGATCTAATCTCTAACTAACAAGGCAGCATCAATAGGCAATATAAGTTAAACACAAATATGCTCATGTAAATATAATACAAAAAAACAGTATCCTAGAAAGCCACAATGAAGGTACTCAATGACTTGGCAGAAGCCAGAGCAACAAGAGAATAAACCATTAAGGGCACGACAAGAAAGATCATAGACAAACATCAAACGCCACCGTCCCAAAGGGCTTTAGGTAGGCGTCATCATATGGTCCACAGCCTGTCCGGTCATCGTACAATTAAAGTGGAAAGCATAGTGGCGAACTGTTAAAGGGTCCACCACCAAGCATGCAGTACGTTGCTTTTGATAAACTTTTTAATAAGTTTAACAAAGATAGTACGAAAGTGATCATGACCAAGAATATTACGAAGTTTATAAATCACATCACCATAGAAGTCAAGTTGTGCTAGTCCTTATCGAAGAAGAGTCCTTAAATTACTTTTATATTTGGAAAGAAGATTAGGGCTACGATAATGAAATGTTGCAAAGGTTTTACGAAATTTATGTTAACGGTAACCATGAATGAGTAGCTTTTTAATTATACAAAGAGTACGAATATTAAAGTCCTCAACTCGAGTACAAGCTCTTGAAAAAAAAGAATAAGTTGAGACACATACACCCCATAAGAAGTTGCTCGGGGAACATCACCATCTAAGTGGGGGTAATTAACAATGTCAAAATTAAAATCATCTCTCTTGTCATAGATGTTGCTAATTATTTCACCATTTTCAATTGAGAGATCTAAATCAAGAAAAGAAGCGTTATTATCAGATATATTAACTTTATTAAACTGAAGTTCTTTAGGACAAATATTATCGACCATAGTTGGAAAGAAAAGGTTGTCAATGTTCAATATGTCATCCAGATACCGAGAGGTGTCATTAAAAGCTTCAATAATATCTGCCTAGGTATCTGGTGAAAGATGCAACTTGAAATCTCTTTCATAGCAAAATAAAAACAAATCTGTGACAAGTGGTGCATAGTTCGTACCCATAGGCAGATAGGTATACCAACAATTTGTCTATAAACGGTCATTCCATACCTGATTTTGTATAGTATCATGCATTAAATATTTCCTGTTATAGCAAATTAACGTTTCTTGTTGTTTCTTAACTGAAATAGTCATAATGTATTTACTATGTTTTCTGATCATGTTCAGCATATCTTTTTACAATTAACATCTTGGACATGTGTGGTAGACCGTGAAAGACCACATTCATAAAACGTGGTAGACAATTGTTTCTGATCATGATCGGCCATAGTTAATAACTCACATATTAATACATTGGTAGTCCAGTTTTTCAGACCACGTTTGAACACGGTTGAACATGGTTTGCAAATTAATAAACCATGGTCTACCATTCCACATCGTGATTATCCATTTCGCCTTGGCTAAGGACTGTATTTTATACATGCTTAACTCTGAGTGTTGAAACTCATTGTATCTCAAACAATAAAAATACAACTTTCACAATTCTACAAATTTAATTAATTGTCATACATACATGTAGCACAAACATTTAAACTCAAGAACTATATATAAAACGATGTATATTTAGAGTTTATATAAGCAAAATATGTTTTACTACAGCTTATGTTTTTTCTCTTGTAAGGTTAAATCACATACCGAGCTATACCAGTTACTGTCGCGACGATATTGGCGAGGTAATCGGTCACGGATATATAAGAGGCAGCGTAAATTAAAGCAAACATATTCATTAACAGCTTTTGATAATTGATACTCTCATTACGTGGTCCCGCCTTAATTCCATTAAGCGATTGGAAAGCTTATATTAGCAGGATTTTATAACGGATATTTTGACAACAAAAATGTTTAACTTACTGAAAAAATGTGATAACCTGTTTACAATTTCCTATTAAATGTTTTAATTTACAGTATGCAAACTTTTTAAGCCGAAATAAATGTTTTATTTCATACCCCAGCCAATCCCGTTTTCACTTCTTGGAGAAGGGGTTGGATGGGGTATGCAAGTTAATACTAGGAACACTTAATGCTGACTTCAGACCAGTCATCGAGAACATGCGATTAGTTTGTTATGTTTAATTTAGTTTTTAATATATTATATAAATGAACATTTCTGTTTGTTTTCTTATAACACCTATCTACATTTTCAAATGTAAGGGGTTAAGTGAGTGGGGATAATTTATTTTACACTATCCTGCTGTTTTGGGATGATGGCAGGGTAAGAGTGAGGCTTGATGCACCCTAGAACAGGTTTATGGACAGACATAAGGAAGTTGAATCAACGGGTAGTGCCTCTTGGTAAGTTATTTGTCCCTGCAGCAGAAGGTGTGTTCAAGGTTACTCCACTGAACTTGGACAAAAAGAAAAATAAAGCTATCGTTCAAAATCAGTTGCCTCAGACTAGACAAATTAGAGTTATAGCCTTTGATTTTTTAAAAATTAGTTTTCCAAATTTGCTTAAACGGATTGTCACCTCCATCTTTAAGAAAAAAGGAAAACACATCATGTAATTGTTTATTTGTTAGCATTGCATTAACGTTACTTTCCAAAGATTATGAAGGAAAAGCTGCTGCTACTGCTGCTACTACTACTGCTGCTGCTGCTACTTGTGGAGCACGTCGTACCTGTCCAACTAGTGGTACACGTGCATGAGTATTGGTTGACGCCGTTGATACAGCTTCCACCATTTTGGCACGGTGTTGATACGCATTCGTCAATATCGATTTCGCAATTGACACCTAGAGAAAAAACGTGCAGGATCAATTACTTTCATGATACTGCTCGTCAGATATGAGACGTTTGGAAACTTGTTGAACTCATAATATATTCCACTGAACTGGTAACTTTTAATATGTTATACGGATATAGATTATTTGCAAAATGATTCATTTAATTATAATAATAATAATAATAATAATAATAATAATAATAACAATAATAATAATAATATGATGATGATGATGGTGATGATGATGGTGATGATGGTGATGATGATGATGATATGATGATGATGATGATGATGATGATGATGATGATGATGAAATAGAATCCAACAAAACAGTAGTTGTTTTTTATTGAACAAAAAGTGTATTTTGTCTGAAAGTTGGCCATTAGCAAACATGTTTTGTACCACAATAACTACCTTGAAATCCGTTAGTGCAGCTACACAGATATTGATTCTGTAGGTTAGAGCAGGTTCCTCCATTTTCACAGGGTGATGAAGAACATTCGTCAGTGTTCTCTGCACAATTTTCCCCCGTCCATCCGGGCAAACACTTGCACTTGTATTGTCCAATTCCGTCAAGGCATGCTCCGCCATTGTGACACGTGCTAACGGTGCAATCGTCATGATAGTTGTAATAAACTGTCCATTCTGAGTCATCCTGCAAAACAAATCGTGTTGATAATGCTGTTTCTATAATACACTAGTAATACTAAATTAAAATATGATGGTTGGTTTAGATATTTCTGGTTTTGTGTTGTTTTTCTACTCACTATATCAACTTGACACGTTTTTTCTTGCCAAAAAGGAAAATGTTTGCTCAAAATAAATATATTATCCTTTTACTTGTTAACATTATTGTCATATCTACCCTTGTACATGTAGTAGTTCACGCGCGTCAACTTTTTAACACACACACAAATCAAATTATGCATGCTTTAAAGGGTTTTAAGTGCAACTCTGCTTTACTCAACATTCGCATGAATAATACTCCATTTCGTTACTGCAAAATGTTAAACTATGCCGTGCGGTGCTTATGTAAATGTTTAAGGTAATACTAAAATAAGTATATTTTGATTCAATCAAATGCTGTTGTACTTTTTGCCTACCTTGTGTTGATGGGATGTTATATTACGTTTTAAACGGAGGACTTTTTCACCAACAGTAAATATAAAAAGATCGGACAGGGAAAGTAGCATTCAAGGAGGACAGTTAACCACAAAACACAAAAACAAGCACGCAAACAGACAAACAAGAAGGCAAAAGTAATAATAAATGCAAACGACATCACAAACACAAAAGGGTTGACAATTCTATCGCCTTGGAATGGTCAGTGGCAAAGTAGGCCACTGGAAGTTTGTCATGGAGGTTTATTCTTCCCTTTCATAAACAAGTTTAGGCCGGGAGACACATAAGATGCTTTTTTTTTAATTAATCCGCCACAACATCGCAAATCTGAACCCATTTAAATGCATAAAAATGACCCCTAAACGAGTACTTCATCGGCAAATCCCTTTTTAAAATGTTTTCCGTTATGTATTAAACAGGTTTTTTTAAAAAGTCTAGCTCCCTTGGCAGTCACAACAGTATTCTATGAAGGATTAATTACGTGCATTATTGCTTATAGAGTACTTTACTTTCATGTGTAGAAGTAAGTAGGACACACGTATGCAGTCAAACATACTTTGTGGATTTAAAGTCGAATATCGCTACGGCCGGTGCTAGGAGTTGTGCGAGGTATTGATTGCACTCATATTACCTCTCATGAACATACTCAATAAAACCGAGTCTGCTACATTTATATCTTGGTTGTGTTTGTTGCTTCCAATGGATCCCCTTTTCAGAATTTATTGACATTCAAACTAGCGTTTGTTTAGTCTGTGTGGCGGCCGTAAAAAGTTGTCTCAACTACAAATCAGTAGTTTAATTGCTTACTGATTCAAGCCCAGTATGTGTGGCTTTAATATCGATTAAGCCGGTGTTATGAGGCGTGAGAGGTGTTGCCCTTAACATTACCTCTCATGAACAGACTCTGCAAAACCGAGTCTGCTACATTTATCTCTTGTTTGTAGTTGTTGCTTCCAAGGGATCCCCTTTTTTCAGTATTTATTACTACTTAACTTTTAAAATTATTTGTCTATTGAACTGCTTTTTTCTGGAACAAGAAAAACTTGTTTAGAATACCGTTAATGGCGCTAAGAGCTGGAACCAGCATTGATGAAAATGCTGCAGGGGTATAGGGGTGGGTGGGGATGGGGGGGGGGTAGGTTTAAGCAGGTTCTATGGTGCTATAAACCTCACCATCAACCTACTGTCATCCCAATTTAACGGGACAGTAAAAAAATGCCCGGCAGATTTTTTACTCAAACAAATAAGGTAGTACTAATAGGCAATATAAATACTCAAAGATGATCCTGTATATACAAATATAACAAATAAATAAAGCAACAAGTGAGTAGAGAATGTAAGAGCTCTACAAGACAAGAGTTAAGATAAACACTAAATATCTCTTTCCTTTTCAGAATTTAAGTAATCGTCATCACAGAGCATACAATGTATCGGAGTCAACCACTAAAGATGCAGTGCGTTTCAAAATATAAGGGTAATAACATTACCTCTCATAAAATCGAGTCTGCTACTTTTCTTTCATGCTTGTGTTTATTGCTTCCGAGGGATCCCTTTTCAGTATTTATTATAACATATTTTGATACATTACATTTTCTAACATGTTTGATGACCTGATCATGAGCCTGATCATGCTCAAGGATATTATGGAATGTGTACATAACATCATCATAGAATACTGATAAAGGTGATCCTTTGTTAGGAAAAAACACAATGAAGAGAATAAAGCAGCAGACTCGGTTTTATTGAGTCTGTTCATGAGAAGTAATGAAAGAAGCAACACCTTTTGTTTGTCCTTTTTTACCGAGTTCTTTAATTACTTTTTTTTATATATATTTTAAGAGTAGAAAATGCAATTTTGCATGAATTTTCTCGAAGTTATTTGTTCTTTTTTCAAGGGTATATTAATGGTCGAACGCAAACGAGAAATGATGAACATGCATACTGATTTGCTGTGTTAGATACGATACCATATGAATAAAATTACGTCTACGACACATTACAATCATAGTTTGAAAAGTATTTATTAGTTGCGTATTATGTATATATCAATCAATGCATGTACTATTGCATATGTATCCCCTTTGTGTTCCATACACATATATGACTTCTAACTCGCTTGCAGGTATGTATTGTTTTATGCCATAAAATGCGAACTCCTCGTGTTATACCGTATTATTTTGAAATTGTTACAACTTCATAGCGTCATCCTTTTGGATATAACTATCTCCCCCTTACTCTTTGTTTCTCTCTCATTCTCACTTTATTTATACCCAATGTCGTGCTCTGTGTCTCTCCTATTTATACACGTATATCTGCTTTACCTTTGAATTATTATATGGAGAGAATCAGATACAATATAATGGGAATCTTTCGTGAAAAAGTAAAGTGTTCAAATTAAATAATATAATACCAAACTGCAATAGTCCCAAAACAAAATGATTTAAATGTAGTCTGGCTTTAAAATATCAACAGCTAAGAATAAGGTTAATTTTAGTCATATAATTTTAAGTTTTAAAAGGTGGTAAAAAACTTTACAACAAAAGAAAGACAATATTACAAAGTAAATGCCAAATAAGTGATGCCGCTTACAATCAATTTAAAACTAATTAATCTATGGACTTAGAACTAGGATCATTTGAAACAATCTGAAATCATATTTTACAAAATTCGAAGATTTGTAAAATTGTGCACAAAGTGGAGATTAAAGAATACTTCAAGCAGCCTCGAAGATAACAGCGATGGCTTAAGAACTGACTTACCACAAACGAGTGTACTTCACTAAAGTCTGTCGCAAGAGGAGGTTCGTCACTCGACTGACAGGTTCGACTTTGCTGATGGTAGGACACTAATATACATCCAACGTCACGTGAGCATTCCTTACAACATTCTATCTTAGACCGAGTTGTTGTTGTCCATTTCGTATGATAATACCGCGATGCGGAACGCTTGACATAATTGAATTCAGAATTCGCTATTGCAACACGTAGACCAACACATATTGCAGCTAACTTCAGCACAGTATATAAACCGGATACCATGTTTCTGTTGGTCATTAGCATCAACTTCTTTTTTTCAAATAATAAAATAAATATATGTTATTGTATTTGAATCACTTCACTACTTCTCTGTTAAGACATCTATTTAACACAAACATTTTTTTCAGTTCAAAATCCTCACTAACAACTGAAGAGTATCATTTATCCCTAAATACGTTGAATTAACAAACAAATGGGACGTTGAAGCTTCGTTGTGGTATGACCAACTGCGTCATTTGTGACGGGAATTATAGCTAATATTAAACATCCTATGCCTACTATTAAGAAATATACTCCTCAAAATAATTTAAGGACCATGTTTTGTTTTCAATACTTTTCATCATTAAAACAGTTTTGAGTTTAAACGTTTAATGTACACATGTACTTCCATAACTTGCCTAAATCTACAAATTCATAAAACACGAGAAAAACATGCGGTATGGTTTTATATTGTCCACTCCTCAATTTACATGTTTTGACCACATGTTGCTTTACCGATTTGAGAATTTGAGGTGTTCTGTGAAAATTTGGACTTTTATTGACTTTTAATATTGTCTACGTTCAAATCATGCCTTTTCGGTGGCATCTAACCGGTGGTAAGATGGAGAGAATCATAGGACACCTGTTGGCCGGACAGACCCAAAGTAACGTCAGACATCAGTTTAACGTCGTCAGTCATATAGTGGATGGGCGGATATGGCAGCGGTACGTAGACACCGGTTTCGTTTTTGAGCGTCCAAGAAGTGGTCGTCCGAGGAAAACAAGGCACCTGCATGACCGGTATATTGTCAATATGGCAAAGCGATGGAGGTTCAAATCCGCAAAAACGTTAAATACTCACTTTCTAAATGCATCATGAGTGCGTGTTTGCGGGCAGACACTTAAGAACCGCCATCACGCTGCCAATAGTCATATGCACGCAAACCTGCCGTGCGACCTCCGTTGACCACATAGCACAGAAGCCTACGGATGGACTTTGCTCGCCAACATCAGCATCTTCAATTGGACAGTTTGAGATCAGTTTTGTTCCCGGATGAGTCGAAGTCCTTTGTTGACTTTAATAATCAGCGATTTCGTGAGCACAATAGATGCGGTGGTCGCTCTGCAATTGTGTGGGGTGCGGTCTCGTTTGATGGCACCACGGATCTATGTCATTCGGAATTGGTCTCTAACAGGCTTACGTTATCAGGATGAGATAGAGGACAGGTTTGTCCGAGCGACCGTAAGCAGGTGCAGTGGGACAATACTTCCTGTTAATGGAAGACACCACCCGTCCACACAGAGCTCGCGTGGTCAGCGACTACCTGGGTAAGGAGGGCATTAAGCGTATGGATTAGCCTGCTCGTTTTCCTGACCTAAACCACATAGAACACGTAAAACGTATGGGACATTCTTCAAAGGTTTATTAGTACTAGGAATGTGCAACTGCAGACCAAGGAGGACCCTCAAACGCTCTAATGAAGGAATGGGGAAGATTCCGCCAGTGGAGATCAGGAAGCTGATTAGAAACTTCCGGTCTCGGTGCATATTTATTGCTAATCGAGTTGGACATACACGATACTAAATTGATGTTCGGAGTGACAGTTTATTTATTTATATGAGATGTGTTTTAAAAAAAGTCTTACGCTACCCACCATTTGTAAAACAGTTGATTTTTAAATGTCATTTAACATATTGATCTCTGATTTTTTGATTTTTTGATTTTATTTGTTTTACTGTTGTTTAGATTTATCGTTGAAATTTCATTTAATATGGACTACTTTATACGACTATTAATACAATGAAATTATATACGCCATTTTTTGTGGTCCTTAAATTATTTTGAGGAGTTTACATTGATTTTAATGTTTGATGTATTGATTTTTATATAGAAATGATTTACGAATTGAAGAACTGAAGTACCTCGACTTTTAGTAGTACAAAAGGCAATTGACCGCACTCCGGAAGTAGTTATTTGATTTTGGAACCACTTCTGGTCCCAGAATATCCCAACAAGTGGTCGAATCTGTGAGAATGTCAATATACAAATGCACATTAAAGTATCGGTAACTTTAACTGTCCATTTTCACACTGATTATTCATGATAGCATGATTTGCTTTATACCAGCACCAGGCACACTTCTTTGCATCTTTAAATTAGCTATCCCGCTAACAACAGGCAAAGTTTACAACATGTATACACCGTTCCTAAACCTACTGAAGACGAGGTATATATATATATTTATACCTTACATATTTTGAGAATCCAAACGTTATAGATACGATATAAACGGTTTTAACCATCCTAGCCAAACCCCAAAACTGGATCGTTGAATTAAGGGTTACCAACTCATAATTCATTTTACCATATTCAGACATACGCATTTTAAAAACCCGTGAAAAGTCCTATACTTGTCATCGGTATACATATTTTTCTGCGTTTGTAATGTTTCTAGTGTTAATGTTGGATGATGGTCTAGATTACGTCTAGAATCAGCAAACAACATAACCCGCAACAGCCAGTTCCAGTTTTATATGCGTTAAGGAACATTCTTGAAATATATTCTCAAATATAAGTAAGCAGACAAAGTTGTGTTGTTCTTCGTTGTCGTATTGATTGACATTCACATTTCCGTTTATTTAGTGCTGTGTGGCGGCTGTAAAAAGCCGCTCCGAATACAGATCAGTAATGTTACTTCCTACCGGTCCTTTGTGATATTCAAGCCCATTATTTGTGGCTTTAAAGTAGAATACCGCTTAAGCCGGTGCTAGTGGAGTGAGAGATGTAGCGCTTTATAGTACCTATCATGAACAAACTATATAAAGAAAGATAAAAAGATCGGACAGGGAAAGCAGCATTCAAGGACGACAGTCAACCACAAAACACAAAAACAAAAGCGCAAACAGACAAAGGAGAAGGCAAAAGTAATAAAAAATACAAACGACATCACAAACACAAAAGGTTTGAAAAATAGGGCTACCGCCTTCGAAGGTCGGTGGCAACAAAGGCCACTGGGGGGTTTAAACCGGTTCTAGGGTGCACCAAACCTCACACTTACCCTACTGTCATCCCATTGAAACAGGACAATGTAAATAAAGAAATCCACAACGGAGTCTGCTAATTTTTCTCTTATGTTTGTGCTTGTTGCTTACAAGGGAACACCCTTTCAGTTTATTGACATTCACACTTGCGTTTGCTTATTGCTGTGTGGCGGCTGTAAAAGGTCGCCCTTGCTACAAATCAGTAATGTTATTACCTACTGGTCCTTTGGTATATTCAAGCCCATTATTTGTGACTTTAAAGTAGAATACCACTTAAGCCGGTGCTATGGGGCGTAAGAGGTGTTACCTCTCATGAGCAGGCTCAATAAAATCGAGTCTGTTAATTTTCTCTCTTGTCTGTGTTTGTTACTTTATAATCAGTTACTCTTACTAATAAATAGATTCCTGTAGTTCTTTAACATGCTGTATGATAGAATACGATACATAACACCGCCCGGTCTGCATCCCCATCCGACGGACGAGGCTAAGGGAACGTGTCATGTCCAAGAGCACACTGACGAAACTCAGTGGCACCGGTGCAACTTGAACTGGGATCCTCCGGATTACCAGTCACTGGGCCACGCAAGTCAACTATATGTTACAGCACCATACTAATCTATTTGCTATTTTTCAAAGGTATAAAGGACATGGGTCCAATATCCCTGTGTAGCCTCTCCCTCCATACAATGTATAGTCATCCATTAAATAGTTATAAGACTAGGTGTCATACACTATCATACACAATTTTTTAAACGGCAAACTAATGTCACTTTCACCGAGTAAAGAAAACATTATACATGTGTTTTGTCGTATTTTTTTTATTCCGTGAGGCATTTTTTCATCTTTTCGCTGTTTTTCGTCTTCTTTTTTCAGTGCTGTCGTATTTTCGAATTCAAGTTGACATGTGCGTTTCAGCCATTGCGGCCAATTGCAAGTCTGACACTAAATGAGATATTTACATATTTTTCATGCAAATGGCTGCAGTGACCAAAACGCATGCTGGCAAGAAGACAACAAATTCAACACAAAAAGACGGCAGAACGAAAAGACATTTTAAACGCGCAAAAAGGTAAAATAAATAATGCCAGTAAAATACCGAAAAGAAGCTTCTTACATGTATATATAACATTTTCATGTTGTCTTTGCGTTTGGTTGGCGTTATTTCGCCTTTCCAAGTCAAAGCATGCATCTTTTCGTTATGCCGACTTTTCGCGATGAATCTTTCGTTTTTTCGTTGGTTTAAACATATTTTATTTAACATTTTTACAACATATATATATTGATACAGTACATAGTTAATAGGATTGGAACGAAAGAAAAATCTCATAGAGTTTCTTTTTTCGTTAACAATATTACAATTATTGTCTTTTCGATATTTTAAGTGGCGTTATTTCTTTTTTGTGTGGTTGCATTTTTTTCTTTTCTTTCTTTAATCTTTTCGCGTTGAATGTGTTTCCTTTAGCTATATCGTCTTTTTTGACGAAAAAGGAATCAAAATGGCTGTAGTCGTCCACAATACAGACACATTGTGTCATGATAAACATCTTGGCACCGCAAACGGTACATAATACTCCCTTCAAAATTCAAAATATTATGTAAAAAAAAAGATTGATCTTGACTTTTGACCCTAGAAACCCATTAAATTGTAAACTAGTTATGGGTGTAATGGTTTCTATTTGTGCAATTTAAGTGTTTTAACGGTTTGGGTCATTATCAGGTCAATATAACCGCGATGCTTGACATACTCATAACGTGGTCCTAGTATTAACTTTCATACCCCATCCAACCCCTTCTCCAAGAAGCGAAAACGGGATTGGCTGGGGGTATGAAATAAATTTAAATTTCGTCTAAAAGGTTTGCATATTGTAAAATTAAAACATTCAATAGGTAATTTTAAACATGTTATCGCATTTTTTGAGTAAAACATGTTTTTAACCTGTTTAATTGTCAAAATATGCGTTATAAAATCCTGCTAATATAAGCTTTTCTAGACTGGCTGTCGTCTCAGTGGTTATAATTTAATTTAATCAGAATCCAAGTAAAATCTTATATTCTATTTTATTATCAGTCTTTTTCTAAATAGCTCTGAACCACTAACTCTGAACCACTGTTGGGGTTGGGATGTAGGGAAGGAGCAAGACAGACTACTTCCTCTGTAAGAATAATGGGAGTGGTGGCTGTATGTTTAACAACTTAAACATATCGATCTTATCACGAAACGTGTCTGTGAAATCCACCAAAGACGTTTATACGAGGTTTTGCTTGTGCAAATAACATGTCAAACCATTGTATATTAGAAAATATACTGTAATTGTATACTAAAAGGAAAAAGAGACGCAGGGTGCGTATTTCCGCTATATATTGTATGTTTAATATGCTACTGCTAATCGAATGGTACAGGGCGACATTAGGCCTGTCCTTTAGAAAGAAGGTTTAAACAGCACTGAACACATCAATGGTTACCCCTTTAAAGTTTCATTATCGTCAGAATGCGCATTTTGCTCAAGCAGGTGAGCAAACTTAGGCTTTAAATGTTGCAATCACTTAACATTAAATACAGTACTGAACTGGCTCAATTTTTCAAAGAGGAACTTCAGCATTTATGATTTATTTGTTACAACGTGTACTTTGATTAAAACGTCTACAACATCACAGTTGTGTCCATTCTCTAACTAACTGCACTTTTTTTTTTACAAAACATCTTGGGATTTCCTTGGAATATATATGGAATTTAGTGTGCAGGATATGCAATATATAGCGGAAATACGCACCCTGCGTTTCTTTTTCCTTTCAGTATATCTTCAGTTTTCTCAGGGCCTATTTAATCTACAGGATTATGAAATGTGAAGAAATTTCGTAAATAAATTTGCGGTCGCGAGACTTCGACGGTCATTTTTGTTGTAAAATGACACGGAGATTTCTCCCATAATTAATTATAACATTATCGTAAATATATATGTATGCCATATGATGATTTGTGACACTTTAATAAACATTTATCTTCTTATCTTCTTCTTCTATATCAATTATTATCGATGCTCTTGTATTATTGCTTCGCAGATTGATAATTAAAGTGTTTGTCTTGGTTTGTGGTGTTTGATTTAATTTGTGATACAATATGACGAGACTTTAGTAAATTATAAAACCTACAAAATCACTGAGATATTTCATCAGCAAATTGTCGATCGGTACACAAAGACCGCCATTTTGAAAACTGTGAGAAGAAGCGGTAAGACAGTTGTTATGATCCTGTTTGGTAGCGGTTTTCCAACTCAGCGTCTTATATGAGTAACTAATGCATTAACTGTAGCATGGTCGGTGACATTACCTTTGACGAACGCAGAGCATTAACTCGTTTAATTTAGGGTAGCTAAAAGGGCGTGGCTATACCGTACTACAACTGCCAGATATTGACATTTAGAGTACGGTCACTATGACGTCACAGTGTTACTAAACTCACTAAACAGGGCCATGGTTCATAATTCCCATGGATCATAATTTCCGTGGCCTAACTTTTACGAGGGCCCTGTATGTTTATCGGAAAACACCTCTACTTTAAGCAACAAATGGTTAAGTGCACTTGCTGTTGAACAATCAAACAAGGTGTCATGTATCGTAAGATCGCTAAATATTTGGTCGATCAAAATGTTAAATAACAGCAAAATAGGCCCATTGTGTTCTGCGGGTTTTTGAAACAAAGTGGAGAGTACGTCCGCCGACAAGGTGGGTTTATGACATTTGTTTATCATTGATCAGTTGCTGACCAGATGCTAAAATTCGTTGATTCTGTTTCAGTCGGCATTTTCCTCAAAATCTTGATTAATATATCGCTAAATATTTGGTCGATCAAAATGTTAAATAACAGCAAAATAGGCCCATTGTGTTCTGCGGGTTTTTGAAACAAAGTGGAGAGTACGTCCGCCGACAAGGTGGCGTCATGACATTTGTTTATCATTGATCAGTTGCTGACTAGATGCTAAAATTCGTTGATTCTGTTTCAGTCGGCATTTTCCTCAAAATCTTGATTAAATAAGTCTTCTTTTTTAATTACTAAAATGCTCGTTACAAATTATACGTCTACTCTACCATGCTACACAAAAGATAGAGTCTCTCTCAGCTCGTTGGTTATTTAAACACCTCGATGGGCTACGCTACGCCCATAAAGCCAACTCGCTGAGACCAGACTCTATCTATTACTTATGCAAGCAATGGTCATTTAATTGCACGGAGTTTTTTGTTTTGAGAATGAGCACTTATTTTAGACATGTCGGGCTTGTGAATGTTGTTAATTTGGGCAGATAATGACAGTTTTTGTTGGAAATATGACTGGATATCGTTCACTTGGTAATGATTTACCTTTAAAATCCTTTATTATCATCACCATTGTATTGATGTAATGTTTGAGTAATTTAAGACTATTTTATTGTATTTAAACGTCTTACTTTTTATCGATGAAATAATATATTTTTGAGCAGTTATTTTAGACATTTCGAGTGTTTAACTTGTGTGGATTTCGAAATTTTTTGTTGAAAATATGGCTTGACGTTCTTCACTTGGTAACGATTTACATCTAAAATTCGTTATTATCTTAAGCATTGGTATAACATTTGAGTAATTTAAGATTGAATTAAAAGTTTCAAATTTCTGAAATACTATGTTTTTGTCTTTTAATTTCTCATTTGAAGACCGGCCGTACACGTTAAGTATTGGCAATTATCGATCCCGTTTGTAAAACTAACCACACCGAAACATCGATATGTTTGACTGTTATATAGCGCGTTTCCCATCCCCGTGTATCTATAGTCCCTAGATTCTGTAGGTCTGTCTCTCTTTTTATTCGAAGTAAATACAAAAAAGGGTTGACTTTTGGCTTTTATTCCAAATCAGTTGGTTTTTAATCCAAATTCTATTTGTCGTATTTTATTCGACTAGACATCATACGACAACTCCTATGACAACACTGACAGTCTGAAGTCAATGTAGCTATTTAAAATGTTTTAAATTCACTAAACAGGGCCATGGTTCATAATTCCCATGGATCCTAATTTCCGTGGCCTAACTTTTACGAGGGCCCTGTATGTTTATCGGAAAACACCTCTACTTTAAGCAACAAATGGTTAAGTGCACTTGCTGTTGAACAATCAAACAAGGTGTCATGTATCGTAAGATCGCTAAATATTTGGTCGATCAAAATGTTAAATAACAGCAAAATAAGCCCATTGTGTTCTGCGGGTTTTTGAAACAAAGTGGAGAGTACGTCCGCCGACAAGGTGGGGTCATGACATTTGTTTATCATTGATCAGTTGCTGACCAGATGCTAAAATTCGTTGATTCTGTTTCAGTCGGCATTTTCCTCAAAATCTTGATTAAATAAGTCTTCTTTTTTAATTACTAAAATGCTCGTTACAAATTATACTTCTACTCTAGATCATAGCTCGACCAAAACTGCCCACGGCTCTCTTTGTGCAGCCGCATTCTGATAGGCAGCCTCATTCTGATGACTAAAAATTACTGGCTTAACCGATTGTGTAAACATTCAACATCTATTTATGTATTTAGCTTAATAATGGCACACGATATCGTGCGGGTTAAACATGATAGGTATTTAGTAGTGCCAGATAGATAGCATAGTGTTACATTCTTACCCATGCAATAAGAAATATTTTTATTTAATAAAAATATTTCTCTAATACAAGTTAAATGCGTATTTTAGAATGCAATTCCCATAATAAGAAATCATAAAGGCATTGTTCCTGTGTACTAATTGCCACTGATAATTATTCAAACTGTTAGTAAGTTCTAAGACACAGGTATAATCAAATAATGTTTCTGTGCGCTAAAGGCACTAATATTTAATTTTAACACAAACACATTGATTGTAATCTTTATTAAACACACTACGGCCCATCTTTTATTAGGTGTACATGTGACACGTTCAGAAACATTCTTACAATTCTTTGTATAAATTAGGCCAAAAATATTTTAGTTTTATCGAGTCATATGTTTTATCAACACCCATGTGATCATTGTTATGTCATGGTATTGTAAAATAACTGCTTTCCGTAAGTGAGATGGTATATACAGTCTTGATACTGGGTCATCAACTTGTGAAAACAAATGTTTCTTTGCAATTGCAGTGGATATTTTATCTTTTTCGAGACCTAATTTAATTTTCCGCATACTTTTAGTCCTTATCTTGCTCCGCGGCCATGTCTATATCAGTGTCAAAATTTGGTATTTGCACACTGTCCTCAAATTTAGGAATACATCTCGCAAACTCTTTTGGCCTGAATCTATTTGAATTGAGGGCATTGATCTGATGTCTTATCGATCGTTCAACGGTGATTTCTCATACTGCGTGTTAGCATCTAAGGGCACACGTGAAAGTAGGTCAGCTACCGTATTTTCAGTGCCTGCAATATACTCTGTCTTGCAGTTATAAGTTGCGGTGTCCTAAATATACATTAAAACAGGCCACGCCCCTTTTCCGGATTGACCTGCAGCAGGAGTGGAGGGTCATGAAAATTTGAAAATGATGTGACAATATTGCAAATTGAAGTTTTAGATGTGTAACATGTTGGCTAAGATGGGTGCATTTATTGGGAATGAAAGTTTTGCACAATTTTTTTTTTTATGTTTTGGTAACATTAACTGCAAATGAGATTTCGGCCATTTTTTACTGCGGATCTGACATGAATGTAAACAGAGAATTGACAAGTGATTTTGCTTAGGAGAAAGGTGGCTATTGTATGGATTTTAATGATTTGTCATGAAAATTTCTTGAAATAAGAACCAGAAGTTGTAAATTGTATGTTTAGGTGTGTCAGTAACCAGCTGTCACCACATACAGCTGTCTATGGGAAGTTAATTAGTGGTCTGCAACCTATAGCCCGCTATACTCGAAGCCCATAGTTGATGTTTTTGTTCTGCATGGGTGAATCAGAAGATATTTTAAAGCTTAATGGTCACTTCTAATTGTAAATCCGCACCTTGTTATGATCTAGTTTTTGGAGACTATAATATATCGCATAAGCCTCTTTTTCAATTGTAGACCAACGAGTCTGAGTATCACTTAACCTATGAAATAAATAATAAATTGGTCTCTTAGTCAACCTGACCATAATTAAACAATTGGGTAATGAAATCAAAATATGTACCACTATACATTAGTTGCATGGATTAAAACAAATAAATCTGTTTAAATAAGTCTACATTTTTAATTAATTTGGGCAAGACATTTTCCTTAGCCTCGTCCGTCGGATGGGGACGTAAACCGGGCGTTCCCGTGTATCGATCTATCCTCCGAGCACGTTAAAGAACTATAGGTATCTATTCGTTAATAAGAGTAGGGCAGGTTCCCGGATTGCTATGTATCATTCCCCTCTCTCTGGAGCGGCTCTAAATAACCTATACTGTGTTGATGAGCCGTTAAACAACATTCAATTAAATTCTTGTTAGTACCAATTAAGGCACGTGTTGCTTTCCCACTAATACTACAATAGTTAACCCTTGACCCGCTACATATAGATACTGAACTGCTCTTTCTTTGAGTTAAGACCATTCCATTTATGTGAGTTACTCGCAGGCTTATCTGGGTTTACAATGGACTCAAAAGCTATTATAGTCGTGCTTAGCGGGTTAAAGGTTAACCATTTTTGTTTTACCATGGTGAACACAATTGTCGAACCATATTCAACCGTGGTTGGACAAATAGTATCCCAGACATTTGTGGTAGCCCGTGAAAGAACATGGTCAGAAAACGTGGTAAATTATTGTCGCTGACCAAAGTCGACAATAGTCAATAAATAAAAATATAGACAATGTTAGACCTTGTTATTACACCACGCTTGATGGTTTGCACTATATCAATCCATGCATGTGTGTGCGTGCTTGCGTGCGTGCGTGTGTGTGTGTGTTTATACTTGTCACGTGCGTGTGTATTTATTTTCGTATACGTGTATGTATATTTATATTTGTCAAACATTTGTAATGATAAAAAACTGTAATAGTTTAAGTCAATAAACATATCTACCTACCTACATACCTATTCATTCTAATCTAATCTATTACAACAAAACTATATAGATTTTTTCGAAAAATTCGAAGTATGAATATAAAAGTACAGGTCTCAAGGGAAGATTTTAGTAAATGGAGACTTTGATAGTAGGACCTCGAACGAATCTGATTTTATAAATGTTGATATATTTCTGGATGATGATGAGTTTATACACAAATCAAACTGTTATCCCATAAGAGCAAATAAAGTTTCAATTATTGATGTTTATGATAAATGCCTCCTTTCATTATGTAAATAAATCTTCTAATAGCAAATGGGCGCTTACAAAAATGATGCACATATTGACATTTCATTATCTAAATCGGTCAAATACAGTGGATTATTTTATACTTAATCGGGCTGAATTTGTAATTATTAACGATTCTATACATATTGGTCCAGTCGAACATTCTGATCACTCAGGTTTAAAGGGACACTGTCCGTGAGTAAGCAGATATTGAGCATAACCAAATAACCGTCTGACTTTTATTCAGTGAAATGTATACATGAAAACATGAGCATAGACCCCTTAGAAGTCTGTAGTAATACATCCGTGAGTTTGAAAAAAAAAGCTTTAATTATTATTTGTAAAAAAAGTGGGACCCACCATATTAACCTTTTCTGCGATCACGTGACTTCCATTAGCGCAGTAGGTTTTCACCATAGTATGTATTGCTAATATGTATAGCCCGGTAAGCTCAGTCGGGAGCTATGTCGACTACTTTACGCTCAAGGTCACTATTAATACCGCGAGTTTAATTTTAGTTTGGGCTGCGAGTTCAAACGCCCAAAGCGGTTTCTTTTTTTTTTGTACCGCGATTGAAATTCGTCAGACAATCCTCTTTTAATTAGTAAATAAATATTCAATATTGTTTGGTGTGCAATGTTTGCGAACAAAATTAGTTTGTGTTTTATAAGCTAAAAGTTACGGACAGTGTCCCTTTAAAGATTAGCGTACGAAGGCGACGCCCACAAACACCATGTGCTACGGATCAGTCTGCCACGGAACTATTGATGGGATAGTTCTTAAATAAGCGATTTGCATTACGATTGATTAGAAACAATTCTGAATCTTCAGCAATTAACGGGAAATTAAGTAAATGGTAATCATTCCAATCATTTACAGCCTATATGCAAGCAGTTTTGGTAGAAAACGAAAAATTACAAAATAAATTAACTTTCAACCTAAAAGCAAACGGAAAAAAAAGGATTTAACGAAGAATAATGATATCGAAAATAAACGAAACAATATTCAAGTTAAAAAGAAAATCAAATCACCGTTCGCTAGGAACGAAGGGGAACGCATTACAATTTTGGACAAAAAGCACGCAAAACAATTTTGGAAAAATATTAAAAAATAAGACAAAAAATAAATCACCTCAACATAGACGATATGCATTCCTTTTTTGAACATTTACTGGGGTGCCAAAGCACCCAGTTCAGCAGTGCGATTTCCAAAATGATGCCAGAACAACCAATACTAATCAGATGCAGGCTTTATGAATCTTACTACACACTTGCTTAAAAATAGTTCAGTCCCATATTACGTTTCTTGACGATTTGCTAATAGGTAGCAGAAAATAGTTTTCACTAAATTTAAAACTGGAAGAAAAACAAAATATAATGATTTTTTAGGCGTTCCAATACCATGGAAATGCGTTTTTCATGAAACTATAATATAGTTCTGCGTTTAATCCAATGAAAATCAATGCGCCCGCATGATAAACACTTTAAAAGGACACAATTTACACCACTCTTGTCTACGGCCATGTCATGTTGAAAGCACAGGACCGAAGTTAAGCAACGTCGATCCCGGTCAGTACGTGGATGGGTGACCACCTGGAAATACCTTTCACTTTTTTCTAACTGCTTACGTAGATTGGAGTATGTTTATCCCCCCCCCCCCCACCTCACCAAGATTTTATTCCAATTATTGAAACAAAACTTCGTCGAACCAGAGTTGTTAGCATCGCAACTGATGTCAGAATTTGTTTAACATTCGAGCGGAACAATTTGTATGCTGATTTTATCATCGTCATAATTGGAAATAAATGTAAATATTTGACCTGGGAATAGAATATATTGAATTATACACGGTGGGGAAGCCGATCTTTGCCACGTGATATTTTAGATAGGGTTCATGGCAAAATAGTTTTTTCCTCGACTCAGGTAAGAAAAGTGTTATATTTTCTTTCATACTGGACCGAATTGGATGCAACAAAGTGCACATTCCCCGCATAAATCGGTTTAATACCCATATGTAGTCCGATCCTTCCAAACACTTGTCGTTGCGGAGTTTGTCCCGAGCAACCACCGAATTGTGTGTGTTAGGATACACATCCCTGCCGTAAATCGATCGATATATGCATTTTCCTGACAATTTAGACTAGTTTTATCGCCTGGAACTTCTAAGACATGTACCACATTTCAAGCATGAAAATACTCGATTTTTAACCAGAATATATAGGAAACCCGGAAATGATAGGTTGCACACATAAATTCAGAAATATAGGGCACACGCTCTAAAGAATTAGTAGAATAACATGAACTTAAAATAGTTGTCAGTCAGTAGTTTACATCTGCACTAGTCGTACAAGGCTCAGGCCAATTCTTAATAATTTAAAGCCCCGTTAAACTTGCGGAAGCACCATTTTTACTAAAAAATAAACGATTGAAAATATATGGATTTTATTAATTCATCCTAAACGTGAGTATTGACCCCTTGATTGCTGTTATTTAAAAAAGGATACAATTGTTATTCGACTTTCAAAGTAAAAAATCTCAAAACAATCTTAAGTGGCAGCAGTTGTAAACAAATCATATTTACATTTGTATTCGGCTGTATTTCAGGACTTTGCTCGACAATTATCGACAGCACACACTTATATTAAGTATTGTACGTAGATGATGATTTGAGCCATTGTTTACACACAAACACCGATATCAAAACATTTAATAAAAGCATTGAAAACGTTATATTTCTTTGGAGATGGAGAGGACTAGGGCACAGGGGAGATGGTTGTCTTAAATATATTTTAACTTTTCAAGGGTTGATTAGCCGAAACTGTACTAATGTTAAATTCTACGGAATTACATTATTAAAATATAATGATGTGTCTGTTTACTGAAACCTGGGAAAATAAACATATCCAAACAATTGAAATACCTTCTCCCAAGTAAGTTTTTAAAATATATATTATGAAATATAAAAATTTTATAACGGTAAAATATATTCATGACATCTTAGTTAAATAATGTACTTAAAGTAACTTGCAATGGGAGATAAATTATGCGCGGGCTAGAATACATGACACAATCAAATGAATTAAAAAACACATTCCATTAGAGCATTCTCTGAATAATACCCGGTCCAGCAGATTCATTCATATTATTATAAGATGTACATATGTTTCCCCAAATCCATACCTTAAACGTAGCATATGTGCTTCCGCCATTGAAAAAGTCCCGGCCTCTCACCTCGGTATAAATCGACATAGATCGGGTGCTTCCGAAGTTAAGTTAAAGGTTAAACGTTAGGCACAGTTTTCAGTGACGTAATGCACACACCGCAAAAAACTGTTAACATTATTATAAAATAGATGTTTTTTAGATATAGTATATGATTTCAAAAGCTGCTTCAGCCAGTACACACTACTTATTTAGCGAGAAAATATCGGAATTCAAACTATAGTGTTGTTACTAATACACTAGTGAGATAGCATCGTAAATACGTGTGCGGTCACGCGTGTGGCGAGGCATCGTTGCGTTTTGTGTAGTCAATTATGTTTTTGGAAAATATCACGATCGATTACAATACTCTGAGAGGTTATGAGAACAGTTATACCGTTAGTCTAACTCAGTATATAAGAATTCCACTTTTCAATACCAATTTATTTTGCTAAATAATGGAATTTTATTTTATCCGTAGCTTTTAATTCTATTGTACTTGATGCATGATAAAAAGCTTTATAAAATCTATGAAACACTTTATGGTCAGTTGTGTTAATTTAAATTCAGATTAAAATTAGTTCCACATGCCCTTGTGGGTTTTGCATGTTATCTGTCTGCACTCAGTTGCTTTCATAATACGTTCTCATGTGATCACAAACTATCCATGGTCACATTTGGTCAAACAAACGAAGATATATGTAGTTCTGTGGTTATTTTGTTATGTATAGGTGATCAATAGTATCGTAATTATGCACCCGAACATAAAATGGATTAATTCCAACGGCAAAAAAAGTATGCTTTCGCAAGTCCGTAGAGTGGATTTTTAAACCCATCTAATATTTATTTTATGTGATGATGTATTTTTAAACACACAATCTTATTTTTTTTTAGATCCGGCAGTGAATGATAACAGTAAAATTATAATAGTTACGATATATATATATTTATAGAGTGATAATGTTCATAAAAAGAAGTAGATGGTTAGGATTTTCCTGATATTAGAAGAGATTCAGGTTTGTTGAGATGAAAAATTATCGGCCCAGTCTGCCATTTACTTAATATCTATATAGAGGTTACCAACAGCATTCACTGGATCATTGACGATGATATAAATATTGGTGTCATCAACAAAGAGGCGAATATATGTCACGTACGATTTCATTTATATATATATACAAGAAAGTGTGGAGGACCGGGTGTAGGACCCTGGCGGACTCCGGCAGATATAGATACCCTTTTCAAAACAGTTCCAGAAACAACAATTCTTTACAGGAGGTTAACAGTACTGGTTTAGTAACCCAGGAAAACGTGGGTGGTCTCACCTCCACCACAATAAACTGAAGGTTGTTAAAGTTGAAAGATTGTTTGTCGCACAAAAGCTGATCTAGCTTGTGTTATTTGTTGATTATAAGCGACGTTAAATAAAACTTCTTCATCTTTATCTGTCTCTGCGAGATAGTTTTTGAACCAAAACCAGAAATCATCCGATATAGGAACTGAAAAGAGTTTGTGATATAGGCCTCGATGATTCCATACCCTATCGAAGGCTTTAACATTTCACAGAAAACAGCTCTAACTTCATGACCTTCGCCCAAGGCTTGAAAGACGGTATTACAGCTTGAAACAAGTTGGTTTACAGTAGACTGATTTGGGACGAAACCGGATTGGAAAGAAGTGTTGAAGTGATAATATGTTTAGAGAGAAAGCAATTGAAGGCATGTTTGTTTTTGTGAGCTGGACTATTAGTGGATAGTGTATGTCCTGATTTCGTGGTCGCAATATATAAAAAGGCCCCACAATACAACGTATTATCCAAGTGAATATTTCGGTATTGTGACTTTAAACGCAAACGATTATGTTTGACCTTTGACTCCCAAATGTGATCTTGAATGTGATGGTAGGGACCTGACATTGTGCACAACACATCATTATATCGGTAATATGTTATAAGAAATCTTCTTTTACTTCCAATGTTATTGAACAGACGCACACACGGAATTGTGAATACAACCCAGTCTTTCTTAGAGATTGCGTGGCATAATTTAACATCCTACTTACTCATTCATCTATCTTGGATGAGCAGGTGACACCAACCTCTATATGTTATTGTTGTAATGTTTTATTCAAAGAAAATAAATGTTTAGTTAATTTTAACATGGTGTTAAAACATGTACGTTGGAGTAAGTATAACGTATTACTAAACGCCTTGTATATTTCATCCATTCAGGAGCTTCCATTAAGCTTATATAATTATGTCTTATTTTCTGGTATTCGCTGACCAAAGAAATCGATATTGGATGGCAAACTCGATATTGCTTGGACTTCAATACACTGTCGTATTGGACTGCGTGTAATAAATCCTGTATTATTTCAAGACAAATCTACGTAATCTATGTCATTATAAAATTGATATTAGATAAATAAATTGAACTATTTCGACTGTTTGCATGTACAGTTACCCGAATGATATTCATATTCAATCCTTCATGTGGGAATGAATAAAAAGAAAAACGTACAACACTAGCTGCCTAATATTCATTAAACTTTTGAGCACAAGAATCGAACTCAACTCAAAATCTCATTTTTTTAAATTCCAATAAAACAACATTTTTTACAAGGAAATTACTAAATTTACTTACAGAAACGAGTAATTTTAAAGGTAATTTAACAGAAAATGTCTGAAAATCACAATTCTTACCCATACTTTTGTGTTGATAGGGTTTTCAAAAAAAAAAGATTTTGAGTTTGAGACTGATTATTGTGCTCAAAAGTTTGATGAATATTAGGCCTGGTAATTGAAACATTATATTATATGTATATGTAGAAATGAACCATAACGATGCAATTACTGCTCATTGGATTGATATGCTATGTTAATTTCAGTGGTGATTTGATACCGACGTCTTCTGTAATAGGTCCGGTATGACTTTCGTCCACAGGTTTACGGCTTTCGGCCGAGGATGGGTCTTCGCGGACTGTGGTGACATTGTCGGCGAAATCATCAGGTAGTCTTGTGCAGAAGAATATTCTGGCCATGTTGTTTTGATGAATTTGGTGACATCTTGTGGCATGTTCGGATTTCTGGAAAAAACAAGTTGGACATAAACTCATGCAAACATGCGTCAGTGGTCAGTCACATCTACTTAGGAATGCAAACGTGGATGTAGTGTCAATTAGGGGATCTAACATTGCCCATAAATGTTACCAACCAGAAAAGGCACTGCCACAATCAAGTACTTCAAGCAGTAATTGAAATACACATTAGAGACTTCCATATCATTTGACAACACAAAACAACAGAAACAAAACAAGCCTAGTCACCGCCTTGCAACCTCAGGTAGGCCAACCGTAATGTTAACGCCTCAGAGTCTTTCACAATACTATTTAATAGCAATGGCTTTAAAATCTCATTTGGTTTCGAACCCCCGGCGACCCCATATCAAATAAATAATCTTTCCACCGAAATATAAAAAGATCGGACAGGGAAAGTAGCATTCAAGGAGGACAGTCAACCACAAAACACAGCAACAAACACGCAAACAGACAAACAAGAAGGCAAAAGTAATAATAAATACAAACGACATCACAAACACAAAAGGGTTGACAATAGGGCTACCGCCTTGGAACGGTCAGTGGCAAAGTAGGTCACTGGGTTTTTTAAACCGGTTCTAGGGTGCACCAAATCTCACACTTACCCTACTGTCATCCCATTAAAACGGGACAGTGTAAATAAAGAAATCCCTGCCATGATCTAATCTCTAAACAACAAAGCAAACGAAATTTGATATGGGTCATACTTCACTCTTATATAGGTAAATGGGAGATACTTATGTATATTCTCAATGAATTGATACACTATTTGAAAGCTCATTGTCAGATCACCGACATTCTTCTCTATTTGGTTTAATTTAATACAACTATACTAACGAACGCCTTACCCAGATTTAGCAAAGTTGGACCACATCGTCATTGTAGCTTGATAAATGGTATATTTCGGGAGATAGTTCGGATTTTCCGAAATCTGGTTCAGGCCAAAGCCGAATACAAAGGATAGTTCGTCTCCATGGTTCATAGTATCCGGCCCCTCCATATAAGAAGGAACGGGAAGCAATCGTTGGCCGAATGGTTGTACTGCGAATTCATACACGTACGTGGATCTAGACATATTGGTCCCGTTTCTGTGTTGATCTGCAGTTTGTACAGTGGGAACAAGGAATTCTATATCAGTCTCTTTTGATCATCGTTAGGGTCACTCCAGTCTGTATATTCATGAATGGTTAATAATGTAACATCTTCTGTAGGTGTAATCGCGTTCAAATAAGTTGGCACCAAAACTTTCTCAAAACTATCTCTTGACACAGTGAAATTTGCCGGGTCCGTTATATTGAACATTCCCATCCATGTGCCTAAATCTACAAGACCATCTTTGTTGTTGAAGCCAATCATCAAATCAACACTGTGGAACATATCCAGAGCATCCGTCGCATTCGTTCTTCCAGATAAAAGGTGTTTAGGATCATCGAGTATAAACTCACCGTCCACAACTGGCGAAATATTTCCTGCAAGTATTCTGTTCACTGTAGCGTTAAGTTCAGCGATTGTTTTTATTTTAAGACATGCAATATAGTCTATTGGACTTGGCTGAGTACACCCTTCTTCATTTACAAATGTCCTTGCAACCTGAACTGCAGTTTTCAATTCAGTGAACCCCCATGGGATCATCATACTCCCACTTTCAGCAATGGCGTGTTGAAATAGCCCTTTATTACCAGGATAAAATGTGTGATAGATAACACTTGCTGAACCAGCATCTTCACCAAACACTGTGACGCGATTTGCATCCCCACCAAATGCGTGGATATTATCGTGCACCCATCGGAATGCAAGTTGCTGATCCCAAAGTCCCAGATTCCCGGGTAAAGTTGAATCCCCGGTTGTGAGGAATCCATAATGAGCCAGTCGGTAGTTCATTGCGACGATTATTACATCTCCATAAGCCGCCAACATTCCGCCGTCGAACCTGTTTGCAGAGCCCAATATAAATCCACCGCCATGGATAAACACCATTACTGGCTTAAGTGGACGATGATCTTGACCTTGGGATCCTTCGTCTGGTACGAATATATTTAGTCTAAGGCAATCTTCCGATCTTTCCAACGAAGCTGGAACGAAGGAGGGAACCTCATACTGATAGCAGATTGGACCTTCCTTCCTCGCATCAAAAGAAGGTGTGAACGTTGCTCTTGGTACCGGCCTTTTGAATCGTAGATCTCCAGTAGGGGCTTCTGCATACGGTATTCCAAGGAAGTGGTTAACTTTGTAGGTTAAATAACTGTTGTATGAAATAGTCCGTGTTACTCCAATTATGTCTCCAACTGGAGTGTTCACGGTTTCGACGTCATCATCAAGCAGAAACGCACGAACTGGACCGAACAATAAAAGGTAATGCAGAACTATAGCGAACATGTTGACATGTGTTATCGAACAGGCCAACGTAACGACATATGAATCATGCACTCTTATATATCACGGATAATACTACGCCGATATATATGGGTCAAGTGCGGATCTACCAGGGATCCGGATACCCCTTGAGATTTGAATTAGAAAAGTTATTTATTTAGTTGTAAACAGACTTTGTACCAACCATAAGTTCCTCGAAAGGTACGATTGGACCCCCACCAGGCCCCTGAACGGATCCGCGTATCTGATTGGAGGAGAGTTCTTTCAGCTTTACATTTTACCACTGTCTAGTTATTTAACAATGCATGTCATTGTGCCAAACTGCAACCTTGATTTCTTTGATGTAAAATATCAACTCGTTGATAACACTATTTATAAAGGGATAACATCCTGTTACAGTGCAGAAAAACATAGGTCCATGTTTAAGATTGATTACACCAACCTTTTAAAGGGACTGTCAAAGATCTGGCGAATCCGAATTTTAAAAAGTTTAAAGTGTTTAAGAAGCACTAGTCATATTTTATCCACAAATATATGAACATCTAGAACAGTTTAGAAAAATTATAATATCTGTAACCATAACATGACCACGTGCCAATCAGTCACATTATCAGTATATTCTGTTTGTTTCAGTGGCATTTAATCGTAACATTATGAACTAAATTCAGGTATAAAGCGTCAAAATGTATGTATCCATTTTCTTAATTAATGGCGATAATGTGGAGCTAGCGGTGCTTTAAATTGGTTCATTGTAAGTTGAAACGCACATATCTAACCATTTATGTCCATTATTACCTCAAATAGAAATCAACATCTCATAAATTCTCGAACACTTCATATTATTCGAATAAAGCATTAAGTAACATTTTCCTATTCGTTATTCTGGAAGTGAAGTAAACAAGAAAACTCTAATCACCTTAGAATAAGTGTAAGGGTATGCAATAACTCATAACCACTAACATAGTGCTCAGAGAGAAACATACAGATCATTTTGAGATTAAAATAAATCATTTCTTAACAACAAACCAAACAAATAGTTTGTAACCCTGAGTAACCCACCACCTTTCAGATCCACTCTCCCCCCACACATAAAGAAGAAAGGATTAGTAGAGTAGTAGTTCAACATTTTTCCTTTTTCAGGCAATGAAGAAACGACGTTATATGACTTGTGAACATAAGAATTGGAAAATACGAAGTTGTGAACTGGAAACATACACTATTGGTGGATAGTGTATGTCCTGATTTTGTGGTTTCAGTATATAGCAGGTCCCACAATCCACCGTATTATCTAACTGAATATTTTTTGTAGTGTGACCTTAAGCACAAACGTTCAAGTTTGATCTTTGATTCCCAATATATGGTCTTCGCGATAACGGTATGGACTTGCAATTGTACACGACAAATCATTATATGATAAATGATTTCTTGAAGTATTTAAAATATTATGAGAATTCTTTCACAACTGGTTCCAAGGTTATTGACAGGACACGAAATAATCCCCCAATGCGACATTGACCTTGAAAATAGCGACCTAGTAACTGCGCGTGAAACATCATGCGTGTCACAGTCTAACGTCTTACTTAAAATATAGAAACTATTTAAAAACTGATTAAATGTTATTGCTTTACGGGTGTAAAGTAATCGAACATTTTGAAACATCATGAAATATGCATTCCTGCAAGACACATATAAAACTTGTGTATACAACTTTAAAAGGATTGTCGACAACTTTCGTTTCGTTTAATGTGTTTTAATAAACATTCGAATGTTTGATTCAGCTTAAAACACATTTAAAGTTTTAAATCGGATCCACCAGATCGTCAACAGTCACTTTAACAAAACCTTCACACCCAACATCCTCGGTAAACATAAGAGACCCGATGATACCTGTAATGTGTATGGTATACTAGCTTACATTCCAAAAATGATTGGTATCATACGCGGAACCAGGATGTTGTACTAAGAGATCCAACTATTGTGAACAAGTTTGACAAAAAAGAAGAAAAAAACATTTCTATAAACTTATAAGCTTTGAGAATTATTAATTGCGGAATAATTTGCCAGTTAATGTTTTGACATAAACAAATATGACGAGCAAAATATCAAGGGATGGGGGCCGTCAAGTGGTTCACAGTCACATCTTCCATAGGAAAAGTAAAATCTCAGGGAGTCACCGTCGCTGGATGCGCATGTGACGTGTGGCGTTTTACACTCCTCTGTCAACACAGTTATCTGAACTAGTGTCATTATAAGGAATAAAACACACAGATCTTGTAATAAAGAGGCGTGGTCTTAATGTACGATATTTTTTTTAACTTATTATTTCAAATAGATTTATAAAACATGAATACATCGAGGGTTGAGTGGAGAAAGGGTGTAACTTTATTCATATTATATACTGTACATAAAGAAATTAGACAATATCTCTACTCAACCCTCTAAATATGGCTATACAATTAAAGCATGGTAGCCTCCTGAATAAACGACTGTTCTACTAAATTTTTCTATTCAACTATACTAAATGCAAGTAGCTATTATTAATGGATATAACTGTTTTATTGTCTGTTTTATTGTCTCGTTCTAAGTCTGAGCACAATTTTAACCACTTAAGTTGAAATCGAGGTTGTTTTAAGCGTTATGTTAGTCAAAGACTGGAGTTACAAGTGGGTAGGGTATGGTGTGTTAAATGTAATGTTTCTAAGTAAAATAAATGCATTATATTAATATTTTTAATATGGATATGTTTTACTATTTAACACAGGTCACGAACTATACTATATATAATATTAAATAAAATACCGGTATCTATGATTTCTTTATAAATATTTGTGTAGTGAGTCCTAAATTTGCAAGTGTGCATCATGCATAATGAACTTCGAACAATACGTTGTAACGTCTTTGTAACGTTGCGGTCGGATGTATGCGTTGGTACGACGTCAGAAAAACGTCTGCAACAAAAGCACTAACGTCAAAGTTTCAACGGACGAATACCGGGCGTACAGTACCATTGCTGAAAACATTACAGAACCCGGTGAATGCATGTGAGTAAAGAGAGACAATCCGTTTCATGGCAACTATATACAGAGGGCGTCACGTCGGGTTCGGCCATTTTGGATTATCACGCTGCCCACTTGAAACACACTGAACAACTAATACTATATTGCTGTGGTAAGTTCACTATTCTTATACTGTCGTGCAGAAGTAGTGTACGTACTTTCATTACATAAAGATTGCATGCAGACAGATATATTCCATCTAGCTGTGCAAAAGGCCGCGATTCTCATTTTCAAGTTTTAGTAGAAACTGACATGGCGAATCAAATAACCATATGTATGCAAACAACAGCTACATTCATGACGTTTAATTTGCTATATCGTGGTGAGAATTATACCGTATACTTAATATGATAAAAAAGAATAAACCTGACACGTGGTCGACATCGGAGTGAATTTTTCCGAATCGGAACATAAAACAAGGAAAAGCGTCGGATTTTTGAAGGAATAAAATCATATAAAAAAACACACCAATATATCTAAGCCAAGAAAGCAACATTATAGGTGGGGAGACATTTGATTATGCAATGAGTGTTTTTTCTAGTACGGAAAGACAGTAGTGGATAAAGACTCATGAACGGGACGTTGAATTTGGTATTACATAAGTTGCTATCTCTTGGATGAATACTAATATGTATATATAAATCTGGTGTTAACGCCTACGTCATATTTACCGCGCATGCGCAGACAATTTTAGAGACATTTTGAGGACGCCATTTTTATTGCAGCACAGTTGAATATCGTCAGCATTTCGATTGAGGATATTAAACGAATTGCATTAGAGCTCGTGAGTAACGGTTGTCCAAAAGTTCGCGACGAAAGGTAGGTACGTGTATATGTTGTGAGTTTTGAGATGATGTATTGGTTAAATGTATTTTTGTCTCAAGTGCTCTCGACTGCCTGTGCCGTGGTCAGTCGCGATCGACTGACTCAGTGACTGTCAGTCGTGATAAACTTGAAAATGCAGAATGTGTGTGTACAGTTTTGAAAATCTGGTTATACTTGGACGGTTTAGGGGAATGTTTGATGTTGTTGGTGTGTGTATGAAGAATTATTTTACAAATGTGATGTATTCTCGATTTTGCCATTATCAAATCTCGCTCTCGTTTATCGCGAGATTTCGAGTTCGGGGTGTCTCAACACTAACACTGTATAGTGAATATACAGTGTTTATTTGTTTTACACTCATTTTAGAGCGTATCGTGCAACAATATCATGCGAGTGCTGTTTCTAGTTGTGTTAGTAATATAAACTGTCAGAATATTGACCTTTTCTGGGTAAAATGGCTTTTTTATTGCCATTATAATGATACCTTGAAACTGAAAGTAGGTAGATGTGCGTTACTCAAAGATCAGAATCCTCGTGTTTCATAAATTATTTAAAGTAATTAACTTTACTTATTACACTTAATTATATTCCACAAGCGAATATGTATCGCAAAAGTATTTTACTGTTGATAATTGTTACAGCATAAATAAAATAATTAACAGAACTCTGCAAAATATTTTTAATTCCATTCATAGCCTAAATCATAGGACCTACATATAGCCATGCCAAAAACAAGTAATTGAACAGTCGCTTATGTTGGGTTTTATGTGCATGTTGTTTATTGCAATCAAGAAATAAAGGGTTTCTCCAATAGTAATAATGCGTGGCTAATTGGCTGTCCGAAGCAGGAAGTTTGTTTAGATCAAAGAGACCATAAATCACAAACACTGGCTGCGCGTGGTGTGAAATATTATACTGTGGTAGGAATAACAATATATTGCAGAGTCCTGTTAATTGTTTTTCATAATAATTGTCGTAACAATTACCAACATTAAATTACTCTTTGCAATACATATTCGTTTGTGGAATATACTTTTATGAACATTATTTAAAGGAGAATTTATATACTTATGTTAAGTAGTGAATTTAAAACTCAGCATGCACAGTATTGGACTCTCAAACTACTGGTAGAAAAGATTAATATGAACCGTTCAAGTTTACAAGAAATTTATATATATAACTTGTTAAATGTAATTACTTTGAATAATTTACGAAACGTGAGGAGTATGCTTTTTGAGTAACCGTGGCGCACTTCTATATCTACTTTCAGTTTCAAAGTATCATTATAATGGCAATAAAAAAGCCATTTTACCCAGAAAAGGTCAATAGTCTGACAGTTTATATTACTAACACACCTAGAAACAGCACTCGCATTATATTTTTGCATGATACGTTCTAAAATTTGTCTAAAACAAATAAACACTGTATATTCACTATACAGAGTTAGTGTTGAGACACCCCGAACTCGAAATCTCGCGAAAAACGAGAGCAAAAGGGTGAATAAACTTGTGATCTAGGCCAACTGATGTTGTTGTTTTTTGTTAGTACGCATGCGCGTCAGGCGATTTTGTCAGTTAGGAAGCATAGGTGCCAGGGAGGCTATCAGGAAAAGCTCTGTAAATTAGTTTGACCAAAGACACAAGCTATCCGAAAAACTACTTGAGAAAAGACACAAGCTATCCGAAAAACTACTTGAGAAGTTCTGAAAAGCCTCCTCCAAAAAGTCGAAAATTTTGTCAACAAACTATATTATATATACAAGGTATGACAGCGGCCATTTTAGCCGGGGCGGAATTACGTAATAAACCCATAATTCATAGACTGTTTACCTTCATTCGTAACTGTCATTGCAGGGAATCAGTGGTACCTACACAAATCAGCGTTACGTTGTCCAATCGGGTACCAATACATTATTAGTACCTTGTATATAAGGTTTTCTAGGTATTCTAAGTATTCGGATATGCACAGGTACGTATTTTGTCTTGTGCACTGCAATAGCAGCAATTGGACAGGGAACTAGAATTTTCCTTTATCCACTTATTGTGTGTCAGACTGGAAATATAACCCAAAGCAGAGAATGTTGGGCTGCTGTTAATTATATCAAATATTCTCTCCTTTCAGCAGGACTCGTACTAGTCCTAGCAGTGTTGGTGAAGCCTGTTGATTTTGTTGAAAAAAGCGGTTCCCTCCAGCGAGAACTTGTTGAAACCTGCCACCTGACTTCGGTATGTTGCAAGTGATTCAATTTTGTTGCTTATATATATATTTCATGTGTTCATGTTGTTTTTCCTCTTTGCCAAATTCGCAGTCGGCCGTGGCGAGTAAAAAATGGTCTGGACGGCCAAAATTTGAATTCCATGCGGCCATGTGGCAATCAAATATATTCAATAAAAGAAAATGAAAATGGGTAATAATTGGACACAAGCATTACATTTCGAGGACTTTGCCTGATAGATTTTGCTTTTGTGCTGTGAACTACATACTTTTGGCCGTAAAGAAACCCGGAAACCCTTAACAAAATAACAACGAAGCAAGTGTTTTCTTGCATTTTTCCAATTTCGCTAAATAAACAGAGTTGTGACTATTTACTGCATTTAATCGTTTAATAAACTATGTAAGAACAATTGCCTTTTTGTTCTGTTTCCTAGTAAATCGTTTCTCGGACGATTGGGTAATGGAGTTCCCTCGTCTGGATTCCAATTTCTCCCGTCGAAACAAGCGGCAAATCAACAAGCCCGTTGGACTTGTGTTCTTGGATATTGGGCAAGCCTGGCAGGCATTTTAGCATTGTCGGGATTGTGCTAATTTTGTCGACTGCTTTGCGCTTCGACTGTTAATTTAAACTTAGATATCCATGAGTACAAGCAACATTTGCTGGGTGTTCTTGGATATTGGGCAGGCCTGTCAGGCATTTTACCAGTCTCGGGATTGTGCTAATTTCGACGGCTGCTTTGCGCGTCGAATGTTAATTTAAACTTAGATGTCCATGAGTACATGTAACATTTGCTGGTATGTAATCAACTTTTCAACAGACAAGGCAGTGTTTATTTTACACATGATCATAAATTCGTGTTATAAATTGAAGGGGATCATAATCATTCGGTTTAACTTCTGGTTCTTTGGTATTCTAAAATGCGACGCCTTTTGATTGCTAAAATGCGGTGCTTTTAGAAATCATCAATAATAAGGCTGTGAAAGATGTTGATAGAAAAGGTGTCATACATTAATTATAAAAGTGTATGTCAACATGAAATATTTCTTACACAATAAGACATTGATTTACAAATATCTGATATGTTTTACTGCTTTAATACAATAATTTACATACGCAGTTGTGATCATTTATAAAACAAGTCAGTAACACTACTATTTATAAGTAAATACATAACTTGCACTTAGAAGCCTTAATTTTTTGTGTGGCTGTACATGTCACACAAACGGATAATGAGTCAGACTCGTGCAAGTGTAAACGAACTTTGAGTTGTCGAATGCAAGATTTGTTTGTTTGATTTTGTCTTTGTTTTAAAATAAACACTTCCATAGATTAAAAATACCTCATCAGCTCTAAAGGTTTTACAGAGTTTTCTTTCACACACTGGTAACATTTAGTTAGTATACGTACAGTTGCTGCCACGCGGATTACGACTAATCCCACTCATCGCGGCGATTTTATCTCACCGCGGACACACTGATTTGTCCCCGCGATCCGCGGACAGCCCGCTCATCGCGGGGATAATACATTTTTTCCACCGCGACACAATCACCGCGATTCGCCGTGATCTGTTTTAATTTGCACACCGCTTTACTCGGTGTGAAATCGCAGGCCATCGCCGCGATTTATCTTCAGTATCAATGTACAATTGTGCAGTCAATTTAATGCATTTTTATTCAATAACTACTAAAAACCCGAAGCAGAAGACAATTTTATTTTTGTTTTCGGAAAATTCAAATGCCCGGATAATGTATACTGGGTCACGATAGTTATATGGCGGTTCCTATTACCGACTTTGCGGTGATTAAACATAAAATTGAAATAGTAATTCTTATACTGGAAATTAGAATTATATTTTTAATTAATCGTTATTTTAACATATTTTACTATTCTGCTGTTGGTTATTAATACATCGATGGGTTCTTAAGTCAGAAATAATCCGAAAAATTGTAAAGAATTCCGGGTCATAAACCCGTTATTAGTGCCGCCTTGTTAATAGGTACACACATCGCAAAGGGTTGTGGGTAGCCAATTTATGTCCGGTGAAGAGAAATGCGACTTTTGGAAAACAAAAACGAAAAACACACGTTATTAAATGCATTAAAAGTTTGAAATACGTATTGCTTCCAAAATTGTTCATTGTATTTATCATTTTTATTACATTTTTCATTGATCCGTGCTCTAATTTCTCCCGTGTTCCCCCGCGTATCTGTCACGGAGAATCGCGGTGATTTCTTTCTTTCGAGACTGGATTTTGCAATCGCGGCGATTTTTACAGTCACAGGGAATCCCCGCGATATTTCGGGTGACAATCCGCGGTACGATCGCGCGGATTTGTGTTTTCGATTGAAAAACGGCCGCAGGGATGCTGCGAAAAAGTCGTAATCCGCGTGGCAGCAACTGCATATGTAAATATGCTTTACGGTAACCCTCTGAATGAAGTGCCACACGCTTGCTGTTTCTATGGTAGCTAACTCAACATGCAGAAAGGACTGCATTATGTAATAACATTTCGGACAGTAGTCCGTGCAGTCAATTTTGAAAAGTGGGGGATATGCAGGTGTCTATGTCATGGAATAGATAGTTGGTGTCATACGTGTACACATGCATTGTTTTGGCTCGCGCAAGCCTGAGGTATTTTAGGGAAGTTTGCATACTGCGTCTTCAACTGCAGGAGTAGCATGTATTTCGCGAAATATCGGGAGGCGTTTCATGAAAGTAATGTGTTACTGGAACAGCCTGACGTCATAGCAATCCATTTCCGTTTTGATTCGGCCATTCCTCCATTTTGTTTTCTTCTGTGCAGCAAGAGTGCTCCAGTGAGAGCGAAACAATTTATCGTAAGTAGAATAATTGCAAGTTTACACTCTCCACTGTCATACGTGTCAATAAAGTTAGCACACATTTTTAGTTTATGAATGTTTTGTGTTGTCACGGATTGATCTACATGAAATTAGTCTTGATCATGTTCGACGCCTGATAATTTTGTAAACAAGCAAGCGTCGCAGATGATCTAGACTACGTATTTGTTATTCATTCTGCGTGTTTAAAAATTCGAGTGAACAATTGGAAGGTTGTGTGTGCATAAACATTCCCTGACGTTTCTAGTCGTCGTTTGCATATTTGGTAATTTGTAGTATCTAAACTAAAAGAAGAACAAAATACCTAGACGGAGACGTGAGAATCATGGCTGTTGTGGTAGTCCGTGTCATTCAGACCCTGTGTATACCGAATGTGTCTAGGATATTTGTGTATGACTCATGTTTCAGGAGGCCTCCAGACATATTTTTCTTGAATGTTTATCTTTCGAAACATCTTGTGCTCTTTTGTTTCCATATACTTTTGGAAACTTAACCCTGCGGTCGCCAAGTGTTAAGCATACTTGACTCGAGTCCAAGAAATCACGTGTATGATTTCCAGTGGGGTCACATCCCGGATTTTTCAAACAAACTCCCGCAGTATCTTACTTGGGCATGGTACTGTGAATATAGGTCATCCTTCGGAGGGATGTAAAGTAGTCTGTCCAGTGTACAGGGAGAACTATACCCTGTGCAATATCTCTCTGAACTTCTATGTTAAGCAGTGATACAAAACCAGGGCCCTATATGAATTATATAGAGATTATTTAACTGCTGGGATCGATTATAGGGAAATCTTTCACAAGAGGTAGGCGTGTAGTTTTTTTCACGAACGGGCGCATGCGTGTGAGTAAAAAAAACAAAGCACGTCTACCATGAAGTAAAGGATTACCCATAGTCGATCCCAGCAGTTAAATAATCTATTTATTACATTTTAAATTACGTTTTTGCAAACAAATATTCGCTTTATTGAACGTTATTGGCGGCTGATGTTGACGTCGGCAACACTTTATTGACGTCACGACTCAACGTCGCAACGTTAGTTATTATTGTGTTCTGAGTTAGTTATTAATATTTAGCGATAATGAATATTCTTGCACTGAGTTCAAACACCTGGGCCTCTTTTAGCCATGTTGACATACAGAGAAAGTTGAGTGCTTCGGTGATGCCGAATAATAAAATATAGACTAGACTGTCACTGAATACAACAATTTTGTTCCTGAAGGATTTACTTTCCAGTGAAAAAAAATAAACTCGATAACCAGTCACATTTAGCCAATCTCAATGGCTCGCTTATTTGAGAATTGACTGGAAACGGCGATGCATTCCATTTGATATTGGCCGTCTTCACGGTAATGGATAAAATATGATATGCTGATAAAAACGGTTATTTTGTGTAATTAATTTGTTGAAAATAATTGGTACGCACCGATAAAGTAATTTAATTGTGTATTTAGCCTAATTTAGGGAGGTTTAACTGGGAATTTATGCAAATACGTTGCTTATCTGTAGCTGTTCTGTGACGTTTTATGTCATAGAACTATACCAAGCCTAGTTGCATTGCCATTGTTGTGTACTGGTTAATGAGTTCTTTAAAGTTTTAATACACAAACTTTGTCACATTTCTGTTCTCTTGATACAATGGCAGGGATGATTAGTGCCATGTGTAGTTGTGCATGTCATTGTTGTGTTCCAGTTGAATGACTTTTGGCGGTGTTATGCCCCATTAAAGGACACAATATCATGCTTCCCATACCGGGAAAAAATTCAGAACTTTGTAAAAATTGTATTCAATTTAATGTAATTAATCAGGGGTCACGCGATTAGGCGAAGTCGCTAAAAACTTTGCTGTAGTTTGGCCGACCTCGCTTTTTTATTCATTTGGGGCGAAATTTGAGTCGCCGTCATTTTCGGCAAATTCGGGTCAATTTCGGCAATTTCAAATGTGATTTACCTCATAATAAACAAAAGCCTCTAAAATACACAATCAGCGCGTGTATCACACGTACATTATTCAATCCCATTACCATTAAATAACAACGCGACTCTTATCTAATCAGGGCAATAGCCTAATTATCGATCTTAATCGGCTTGCCTTAGGCGAGATGAGAATATCAACCGCCATGTTTGCTCGTTAGGCGATCACGTGATTAGATCATGTGGGGAATCATGTGCGCATTCTATTTAAGTAAACCAATCAAAGCTGTCGTATTTTTTCGTTTGATGAATAATTAAAAATCGTACTACAAAACACTGCGCAAGGGCGGGGTTATGATTATGATTGACAACAAGATACCTTGAAAAATCTCCCACGATAAATAAATTTAAAAGACAGTGTATATAAATTATATGATTGACATCGGCACAGTTAATTGTAAAGAATCTTTAATAAGCAAAACGTTGATTGTGTGTTTTATTGAGGCTAATTATAAAATAAAGAAATGTGTTTGGTATAAAGAGAGTTTGTTTGTGATTGTTTTATTGACGAGAGAAATCAGCGGAAATGTATTGTATTCTACGATTAGACATAGATATCAATAACGTATGTTACTCAATGCGGGAATGAATGAAAACTAAGTTTGGGGTAATTATCGAATAATTAGTATTTTCAATAAAAATGAAACGAAGGTGGGGTGGGGGGGGGGGGGGGGGGGGGGTTCAATACAGATAGGATTTTTGGCACTGTTCACTTTGAAGGCCGTGGGAAAATAATAATAATAATAACAAAATGATAATAATAATACATGCTTTATTAGTATTATGCATTATTTTAGTAACAGAAATAATTCCAATACAAATAATTAATAAAATAACATGCAATTGGTTAACTCGATATTTAATCGTCCGTCTCATGTCGACCGACCTCAAGTCTCCCTGTTTTGAAAAACTTCTCCCTGTTTTGACTGGACTTCTCCCTATTTTTGGAGTCTGGCTTGACCCCTGAATTTTAAAAATTGTAAAGACTGATATTTAAACAAGGACAGAATGAATGCATGCATATATAATGAGAAAATACAAAAATGCAGACTCTTTTCACCATTTAGTATTTTCATTAAATGCATTTCAATATGCTAACATGCAGAGAAATAAAATAAATAGCAATATAGTTAGAAAATATAAGGCCAAACTGAGGCATATACAAGTTCAACTAACACAAGTTCCAAAGAATCTAGCAAGACCGTGCTGCAAATTCAGAAATAATACATACACCATTATTTTGAGTAATCGCACCTTTTGTATTGCTTCATGTTGATTGAACAATCAACCATAAAATGAACCCAATTCAGAAACAGCCGATTAAACACCGGTTCACACTTGCCATTGTTCCAGTTTACGCTACCATGTGTACAACTAATTAGTAGGCACTTAAAGGGATACATGGCAATCTTGCAGTAATTGAAATGGGTGTCACAATTTATATATCCAGTATCATTTTTACTTTTACCCTGGTTACATTTAAATAAATCAAATTTTAAGTATTCACTATTTCGTCTTATTATACTATAAGTTTTTAATATATTACTGGTGCAATAAGATAAAAAATAATAATATGCAAAAACAAATGGCTTAATACAATTCTTATAATTAACATTAATGATAAAAACTAACGGGGCGCTGCTAGTTTTTGAAAACTCAAGATTGCCATGTGTTCCTTTAACACTTATCAGTGATTGTAAAGTTCAAAAACACAGACGGGCTGAGTATCTCTGGCTAATTCGTAAGCAAACATTTTCAAATTTTCTGTTTTGATCAGCCATTTTGGCCGCTAGAGGGCGCCACATTATTTGATGTTTTACCCGGCTCGATCACGCAGTTAAAATCTGTGAATAATGTCACAACTTTATATGACAGATAATGTTGAGCGCGGGGACACAAACCAGTTGATTGACAGCAAGAGGCGTAACAGTGGGCGGAGTCTTATCGCACCGACAATTTGGTTTTCAATAAACGCTGGTTTTCACTAAACGCTGACATAATTAGTTTATCGATCTAAATTGATTGCCACTTATTAGCTAAAACACTCAGCGGGATAGTGGCTTATAAACAGTGAAAGACTTTGTGAATTGGAATTCGGGATTTTCCGAGATCTTTTAGACAAAATCGGTCGGAAATTTGGATTCGCCAGACCGCAGATGTCTGGCGAATTTGGTGTGTATTTCTTACGGTTTTCATTCGCCAGTTCAGGTTACTTTTCGCCTATGGCGATTTGGCGAATGGCCTAGTAAGCCATTAAAAATAACCATTGGTATTCGTGAACAGTCGTAAAGATGTGTTAATGCTCTGATCAATGGAATATGAACCCCAAATTGTACTTTTGTTTTCGATCGCTGTCGTACAAATTCGTTACGTCACCGGTTGACTCATAAAATATGTTGACGATTTTAGCCGAGTATTTTCAAATAAAACTCACAATGTTCCGTCGTATATGCAAGCGTCTAATCATTTGAATCGATAAAGCATGTCGTCTGAGAACAAGTTAAATGTCAACACTAAATTTCCTTCATAGGAGGGAGAACAGCCTAAAAAACAGCGGGTTAAAGTCAATACTTGTCAAAAACAATAAACTAACATCTTGTGTGGTGTCTCATATTAGTACTGCGAACAATTTAACGTTTTTGCAACAACGGTGTCGGACAAACACTGGTATTTATAAATTGTCCTTGAAAACAGTGGGAAAACCTGGAAAAGACCTTGAATTTTGTTTTCAAAAAACTGTGGGAACCCTGTAATACACTTACTTTGTACAGACTAGTTCTCCTGCTACCCTGGCTGGCATTCAACAACTAGTGACCTATATCATTGCCATGTGCCGGTTGAATGAATGTTGAAAATGTGTTACAGTCCCCTGCACATTTAGCCAGTAGAACATCCACAGACACTTTCACCTCTTGTCTGCACCGTATTTTCAATACTATAACACTTAGAGATACCAAACTTGGTATGTGGATACATCTTGGGATAGCTGTGTGTCGCATACCAAAATAAGGCCACTGTGACCTTGACCTGTGACCTCTGTCATAGAAAATGCTTGTCCAGACCGTATTTTCAATACTATAACACTAAGTCTTAGAGATAGCAAACTTGGTATTTAGATACATCTTGGGATGGTGATGTGTCGCGTACCAGAATAAGGTAATTGTGACCTTGACCTGTGACCTCTGTCATAGAAAATGCTTGTCCGGACCATATTTTCAATACAATAACACTTAGAAATACCAAACTTGGTATGTTGATACATCTTGGGATAGCGGTAGGTCGCATACCAAAATAAGGTCACTATGACCTCTGTCATACCCCAAACATTGTGAGAAGCATCAGTATGAAGTGGAACTGCGCATATACATGAAGTCATGGGTTATGCTTTGCAAGAGTATTAATAACTTTCTGTGATAGTTATGGCTCCCCCACACAAAGTGTGGAGGGGAGCCATATTGATTTTGTGCTGTCTGTCTGTCTGTGTCACAAACGATGTCCGATCAATAACTAGAGAATGGTTGGACCTATTGTCCTCAAATTTAGAAGGATGGTTGATTATGACTATTATATGATCCCTATTGATTTTGGGGTCACTAGGTCAAAGGTCAAGGTCGCGGTGACATTGACTATCAAAAAGATTCCGATTAATAACTAGAGAATGGTTTGACCTAGGGTCTTCAGACTTAAAAGGATGGTTGGTCATGACCAGTAGATGACCCCTATTGATTTTGGGGTCACTTGGTCAAAGGTCAAGGTCGCGGTGACATTGACTATCAAAATTATATCCGATCAATAACTACACAATGGTTGGACCTAGGGTCCTCAAACTTGGAAGGATGGTTGGTCATGACCAGTAGATGACCCCTATTGATTTTAGTGTCACTAGGTTTAAGGTCAAGGTCGCAGTGACATTGACTATCAAAACGATATCCGATCAATAACTACACAATGGTTAGACCTAGGGTCCTCAAATTTGGAAGGATGGTTGGTCATGACCAGTAGATGACCCCTATTGATTTTGGGGTCACTAGGTAAAGGTCAACATATGGTGACATTGACTATCAAATCGATGTTCACTAGGTCAAAGGTCAAGATCGCGGTGACAGGGACTATCAAACGATGTCTGATCAATAACTAGAGAATGGTTGGACCTAGGGTTCTCAAACTTGTAAGGATGGTTGGTCATGACCAGCAGATGACCCCTTTTGATTTTGGGGTCACTAGGTCAAAGGTCAAGCTAGCGATGACATTGACTATCAAAACGATGTCCGATCAATAACTAGAGAATGGTTGGACCTAGGGTCCTCAAACTTGGAAGGATGGTTGGTCATGACCAGAACATGACCCCTATTGATATCAAAACGATCCCCGATCAATAACAAAACAATGTCCAATCAATAACTAGAGAATGGTTGGACCTAGGATCCTCAAACTTGGAAGGATGGTTGACCAATAAATATTACTGATACAGGTTGTAGATACAGTCACAGGGATATTGAATATCAAAACGATCTCAGATCAATGAGAACGGTTGGACCTAGAGTCGTCAATTATGTCTGTTCGGGCGAGTGGGGGAGCCATACGTTTTTGTCCAATAACAATTTCTAGTTTTAGTTTGACATTCTTTTGATCTACATCTTTATTAATTTCGCTTAGTTTTGTACACTCTTTTTGTGATGTCTGGGCGATCTCTGTAGTGTAAGGAAACACACTTTTCTTTCGAGAAAAGAGATTCAAGTTCAAGTCTCGGCAGGGACCTGACACACTGAGTTGTACATACAATTGTTTTTTTCCACATCAGTAATGTTGTTTTTGTATATTAAACATATTTTTCAACAAAATACCTATTCTCATTTGTCACTTTCCGCCAAATCTACAACATCTCATGCACCCCACTTAAAGGGATGCAAAGCAATCTTCATTTCAGATTTTGTAGTGTCCCTTCACGTCTTCAGTTCCCTACCGATTATTCAATCATGACCGTTATATCTTGGTAGTAATACTCATCCTTACAGCAGGTTGTCACACGGTTATTCTTCCGTAAATCACCCCAGCAACGACTAAGCCAGTGCCCTTCAATTAATAGATTATTGCTCCCCACAACAAAGTGTGGTCGGAGCGCCATGTTCATTTTGACCCCTATTGATTTTGGTGTCACCAGGTCAAAGGTCACATCCGGGCTAACATTGACTATCCAAACGGTGTCCGATCAATAACTACAGAATGGTTGGCAGAAGGGTACCCAAACTTAGAGGGATGGTTGCTCATGACCAGTCGATGGCCCGTATTGATTTTGGGGTCACTAGGTCAAAGGTCAAGGTCGTGTTGACATTAACTATCGAAACGATGTCCGATCAATAACTACAGAATGGTTGGACCTAGGGCCCTCAAACTTGGAAGAACGCTTTACCATTACAACTAGATGACACCTATTCATTTTGGGGTCACTACATCAAAGTTCAAGGTCGCGGTCACATTCGCTATCTAAAGATGTCCGATCAATAACTACACAACGGTTGGTCCTACGGTCCTCAACCTTGAAAGGATGGTTGGTCATGACCAGTAGATAACCTGTTCTTAGCTCCACTGATCAGAGATCAGCAGAGCTTATGCCGTGGTGCGGCGTCTGTCTGTCTGTCTGTAAACTTTTATTTGTAGCGACTACTCCTCTGAAAGTACTTGATACTCGACGGATTTTCATGAAACTTCACACGAATGTTGCTCTTCATGTCTAATTGATTCTAGCAAAATTTCAGGTCGGCCGAAAATACAAGATGGCCGCCATGGCTAAAAAAAGATTTTCAAAATACAAGTTTGTAGCGACTACTTCTTGAAAACTATAAGTGATATTCATATGGGACTTTTCCTAAAAATGATACAGCATGACATGATGTTGGTCCTTGTCAAAAATCGTTCTAATTCGATGTTAAACATAGCTGTCAGTAGCCATCTTTGTTTACATAGAGTTATATAATAAAAACTTGTAGCCACTACTCCTCTGAAACTACTTAACGGATTTCCATGAAACTTCACAGGAATGTTGCTCTTCATGTCAAATTGATCCTAGCAAAATTTCAGATCGGCCAGATATTCAAGATGGCCGCCACAGTCAAAAATAGATTTAAAAAACATAAGTTTGTAGCGACTACTTCTTGAAAACTATAAGTGATATTGATATGTGACTTTTTCTAAAATGATCAGCATGACATGATAGTTATTCAAGTCGAACATTATTTTGATTCGACGTTAAACATGGCTGCCAGTGGCCATCTTTGTTTATATAGAGTTATATCATGAAAACTTGTAGCGACTACTCCTCTGAAACTACTTGATGGATGTTCATGAAACTTCACAGGAATGTTGCTCTTCATGTCTAAATGATCTTAGCAAAATTTCAGGTCGGCCGGAAATTCAAGAAGGCCGCCATGGCTAAAAATAGATTTTTAAAAAATAAGTTTCTAGCGACTACTTCTTGAAAACTATAAAAGATATTGCTATGGGACTTTTTCTAAAATGATCAGCATGGCATGATGGTTATAGGAGTCGAACATCATTTTAATTCAATGTTAAACATGGCTGTCAGCGGCCATCTTTGTTTACATAGAATTATATAATGAAAACTTGTAGCGACTACTACTCTGAAACTATTTGACGGATTTCCATGAGACTTCCCAGGAAAGCTGCTCTTGATGTCTAATTGATCCAAGCAAAATTTCAGGTCGGCCGGAAATTCAAGATGGCCGCTACGGCTAAAAATATATTTTCAAAAAGCAAGTTTGTATCGACTACTTCCTGAAATCAAAATCAATCAGTAGAGTTTCAAGGTCATTGACCTCTTGTTATTTTCCGGTCACTAGATCGGAGGTCAAGGTTGCGGTGCCCTTCACTATCAATACGATGTCCTATCAACAACTACAAACTTGATGAATCTAGGTCCTCCAACTTGAAAGAATGAATGGTTGCTCATGACCAGTACATGATCCTTATCCTTATTCATTTAAAGGTCAAGGTGCCCGTGACCTTCACTATCAAAACGATCCCAGATCCAGAACATCTACATGCAGTCCGTACTTCCCATGGTATAATATATGTGTTATACCTTTTCTTGTTTATAGTTGTATCCGTTTTTTAGAGTGCTAGTCTTAACTTGTTACAATTTTCATAAGACCGCGAGTTCTCCGTCATGGTCTCCGCCACGGTATAGGATTTTTCATAATATTTTTTACACCAGTTCCACATACATTTCCGTATATTTTATTAAATATGTTCATGGTATATCTCATTTCTGATTTTAAACAGTATATATATACAATTCGAGTTACGCACCGTTTAACACAGTCAACCAATCCTCCCTTATGCAAGGCAGTGTCTAATATTGAAAAGTTCAGTCACGGTTCAGATCTCGATTTCTTACTACACATTTATATATTGTACACATCCCCATAGAGACTGATGTTTCAAATATCAGTGTTTTGTTTTGTCCATTTCTATCAGTTGTTGTAGGATTGGCCTTTCCACAGAGTTTTATTACAAAATCCTATTATCGATAGTTGACATTAGATACATAGTTTTTAGCTCTACTGGCCAAAGGCCAGAAGAGGTTATGTGATCAATTTTCGTCCGTCTTTCTGTCTATCCATCTGTCTGTTTTATAAAATCGACAACTCCTCTGAAACTGCTTGAAGGAGTGTTATGAAACTTAATCACAATGTTACTTTGGACGGTCCCTCAGATTTGTGTTTGTTGCGTATTCTGTTCATCCAAGATGGTCGCCATGGCTAAAACTAAATCGAATTTAGGGACATTTCAAACGACATCTCCTCCGAAAGCACTTATTTCATTCTAGTGAAATATCATTAACATGTTCCTTTGGTTGGCCTCTATCAAATTTGTGTGTTTTTCGTTGACGTCGAATAAAATCAAAATGGCCCCCACGGCGACCCAAGGTTTAGATATAGTTATATAGGAAAAGGTTAACAATGACATCGTCTCTGAAACAGCTGGAAAATTTCATGAAACTTAATCACAATGATCTTTAGGATAGTTCCCCTCAGATTTGTGATTGTCGCTGTCGCCAATCATCCAAGATGGCCGTCATGGCTAAATCTCTGTCAAAATTAAGGAACATTCAAATGTCACCTCCTCCGAAACCACTTATTCCATTCTAGTGAAATAACACATACATGTACCTTGGGTTGGCCCCTATCAAATTTATGTTTTTCGTTGTTGTCAAATAAAATCGAATACATAATACATAGTCTTCGCAATTTCCCATCGACAGCTGAGTTCGATAGGAGTTATGTCCCTTTGATTCCTATTAAGGTAAATGGAGATAATTATGTATATTTTCAATGAGACAATCTAATAAATAAAAGCTTATTTCGTTTCATGTTTCCGACAGCCCGAGATGTAAATCATATATTGCATATTATATAGTTATATATAGTGAGATTATCTGCATTAAACTACACACTATATAATATAATATGCGCAGATACACGTCAATAATTAAAATATGTTTATATGTTTAAGAAGTTAATCATCAATAATTTATGATATATGAATGATGTCCCGTTTACTAATATATAATCATTAATTTCGTCCGGATATAATATCATATCTACATATACGAGGGGTGATCCAAAATTACGAAGACTTTTGCTATAAAATCTTTATTATTTAATAGATTTAACGACATTTACACACACGGGCAAATAATGTGTCATTTATTACTTGTCTGAAAGATACCAAAAAAGTAAGTTTTTCTGGCAAGCTATCTGAAGTTAAACAAATTGCATCTGGAGTTTCCCAGGGCGCTATCCTTGATCCCCTTCTTTTTATTCTGTACATGTGAATGATTTGCCTCTTCATCTGAAGAATTTGTTTAAAGATACGTTTGCTGATGGCACTACTGTTACTACTGTCGGTAAAACGACTAATAAAATACAATTACTACTCCAAAATACTCTTTTAGAAATCAAGCAGGGGATCTTTAAGTAAATACATTGAGTTAAATCTTGACGATCAATTAATTAAAATTATTTGTTCGGAGACTAAAATCTAACATGGAAATCTCAAGTCGACCATGCTTTGAAGAAATGCAACTCTCTTCTTTATCTCTTACAAAGATTTACATTCCTGTTAGATATTCCTATAAGAAAAGTATACTTCAATGCTTACATCATTCCACATATAGACTATTGTTGTTCAATTTGGGGAACTTGTGGCTTTGAACAAGTAGATCAGGTGTGGATACTTTTTCATCAAACTGGGGAGGGAAATATGGGTTATTTGTACCTCGACCCACTTTAATTGCTAGAGTATTAAGGCAAATTATAAGTGACAGAGTTACAGGTGTGTTAGTCATACCTTTTTGGAAGTCAGCAAGTTTGTGGCCTTTGTTTTGGTCGGACGAAGGGGAGAATCAAAATGTTATGGATTGATTTGATTTACCTACCCAGAAAAGATTTTATATTCCATTTGAAAATGGAAGGGGTATTTTTGGTACTGAGGACTTATAATTCAGAAGGCTGGCATTGTATTTAGAAGTTTAATACTTTTAAATCATAAGGCTTTTATTAAAAGCATGGCTGGTTTCAGGATTTTTTTATACAGATGTTGCTTTATGCATGATGACCGTAAATGTATTGTTCAAAGTTTGAGCTGTTTTCATAATCATTATTCAGATGTTGCTTGTTGCATGGTGCCTGTATATGTACTGTTTAAAGACTTAGTTGTTTTCATAACATGAAATAAACATTAATTTTGGAAATAAAGAAAACAAATTAAACGCATCGTCCGAAATTGTCACATTTCTTGAAATGAAGCGTTACATATACACCAGTAGGTGTCTTAACACTAAGCTGTCAATTATAGGATTAAAAAGAAGCATTAAATACAGGTCTGAAATTAACAAAATAAGTGCATTTAAAAATAAATGTATGGATAAATTCAATAATGACCGGAGTATTATACATGCTCTAATAACCTAAAAACACTAACATGATACAAAATCTAGAAACAGAAATTATGTAATCTGAATACATCAAACCAATCGAGCGTGCGAATCCTTGTCTCATGTGACCTCACCTAAATCATAATCCTTACCCCTACGTGTACCCCCCCCCCCCCCCCCTCTCTTTCCCTAAGCCCCAAAGCGACTCAAAATGATACCTTTGTTTATAATTACTAGTAATGACAAAATGATATATAAGTAACATAATTGGAACCACATATGAAAAATGATACACATACTGATATACCATTTATTTAGTGTTTTTAATGATCATCAATATGCAACATTACAGAAATAATATTCTTAGAAATACTACTAAACCTTAGAATACAAGTGTAGTAGGAGTCTGATTGTGCGAATGGTGATGTTTTGAGTATGTGATATGTACATGTGTATACTTATGTTGTATTCATTTATTATAAATATTTTGTACAGTGTACGTTGGGATGACCCCGACCCACAACACACTTATTGACGGGGAAATAAATGGATCACCTTTATGGGACTGAACAAAACTAAATAAAAAAAGTAAATATTGTTTGAGGCATGTTTGCCTGCAAAAGATTAGGCCTGCAAAAGATTAGACATATTGTGTTACAGATCTGGGTTACTTTCATGAGAATCATTATATAGATGTTGCTTAATGCATGGTGCCTGTAAATAGATTGTTAAAGGCGCAGATGCTTTCAAACATTAGACAGAAGTTGCATGACGCATGGTACCTGTTTTAATTGGATTTACAAAATCAAGAAAATAATGGCCTACATGCATGTTTTTTGATATTCAATAACAATGTTGGATAACAGTTATTTTTAAGTCTGAATCAGTGTTTTTATACATTTATTGTTGCAGTGCTATGCAGAGGAGATTGAAGAGTTAACTCCCTTGCTTGCTGATAAGGTGACTTGGATCCTAGAAATACTAAAGAATGCCAGGGCTAAGAGTACCACCAAGTCATATTATGGAGGGTTTGAAAGGTGGAACAAGTGGGCCTTAAGTAATTCTTTGGGATAAGAAAACATCGTACCAGCTAAGCCACTTCATTGTACGTTGTATTTAGTTTCAATTGTGCAATCTGCAAATTTTCCAAGTCCAGTGATTAAGTCTTTTTATAGTGTGAAGTGGATTCATGATTTATATGACAAGAACTCTCCTACAGATTCATTACTAGTGCAAAAATATATTAAAAGCAGCTAAAAGGAAACTGTCTAAAAGTGTTTTGAAAAACGAGTCAGTCTCTACAAATATGTTAAAGGCTAAGTAAAATACTTTATATGTTGAGGTAAATGTGAAAAATTAACAAATTATTACACATTAAATGTTCAGACATAATGTTTGATTCAACACATATGAGCATATTCATAGAATCTAGTAAGACGGATCAATATAGAGACGGAGCATGGATAGTGATCTCAAAGACTGGAAAACAGTTGTGTCCTGTTATTAACTTGAACAGTTTTCAGAATGGGCCGATATAGAAAATGAATCTAATGCATGCATATTCAGTAGACTTAGTGCAACTAAAGCAGGTTATAAATTGAGAAATAAGGTGAAACTTATTTCTTACACAACTTTAAGGGAATTGTTTATTGAGGCTTTTTAGGATCATGTAAAAGATATTACTAAATATGGTTTACATTCGCTCCGTTCAGGAGGGGCCACGGCTGCGGCAAATAATGGCATAAACAAATAGGTTGTTTAAAAGGCATGGTAGATGGCTGAGTGAAAGAGCCAAATATGTATACATTAAAGATTGCTTGAGCGAACGGCTCAGTGTGTCTATGAGTTTAGGTTTATAATTGTATACAACAATTTTCTTTTTCACATATTAATGTTTACTTGTGTCAACAATCCCGTTCTTTACGTTCAGCTTGTCCAAGCGCTTAATTGCAAATTAAAAGGATACATTCATTATTGTGTTATTATGTTTGTTACTGAAATATGTTATGGTCAGGGGAAATGTATTTTTCATCGTTTGAATGAAACGAATTAGCGGGAAAATGCTTTCCACTGATTGGTCAATATTTCAGGGACATGGCACTGTTGTTTGACCAGTTTGGTCATTTCATGGTCATTCAGCGTTGGCCGTTTCGCATGGACAGACGTTTTCCTTTTTATTTTTTAAAAAAATTGGGTTGTTGATATTGTAAAAAAGAGATTTTTTCTATATTACAATTTAAAATTAATTCGAAATCGTACATTTTTGAAAAGGATTGGGACATTATTTGATTAATGTTTTTACATGGTATTGTTGAATAGATCCGTCAGCTTGTCCAAGCCATTAATTGCAAATTAAAATAATAAATTCATTATTGTGTTATTATGTTTGTTATTGACATATGTTATGGTTCGGGGAATTATATATCTATTAATGTCAACCTATTGTAAGAATATGATTAAATGTGTCGGTAAATAATGTTATTTTACCAAATATAGCCAAGAATATTTACATGCAAAAAATGAGGTATTGAGTTCCTAATTAATGAAGCTCAGAGGCAGCAGGCTGTACCCCACGAAATACCGTCAGTCTGTAGAGTGGAATTCATCCCACTAGTTAGTTTAAACCTCTCACTAATAGTTGTTGTGACTTTTTTACTGTTAAGATACACTAGCCGACACAGTGTTTTATAGAGAGTACGAGTCTATTGTCAATCACTATTTATCTATCCAGATAGACTGACCGAGACTGTTTATCTGTACAGATAGACTAACCGAGACATGCCTGTGACGTAACTGTCTGTTTGCTAGTCAATCACGTGATGTAAACGTTCCCACGGTCGGTTTAGATAGTTGCCGAGGGAGAAATGGAAAAAAATGGATTGACTATGAACATCCAGTGATATGATTATTCTATTCAATAGTGTTAAAGTATTACTCGTTATATAATGGTCTAAATATCATATCAAATAGTATTTTATATAGACAAAATATTAATCAAATCTTGTTGATAACCATTATTGTGAATTTGCTTAGGAAAAAAAATATTAAAAAGCAAGCATACTCTCTGTGCTTATTCCACACTGAACAGCATAAACTGTATATAAATATATTAATAATATATAGCCAGGGCAGCATAGTATTTCAGCAAATAGGCTTATTTTACCTAATTTGGTGACCAGAAAGGGGGACAGGCTAGCAAAAATACATTAACCGGTCGCCCTGGCGGACAACATAAAGATTATACATGTAGGGCGGACAAATGCCCTTCACATAGGTTGGGTCAAGAATAGCTGCATATTGTTTCCGTCGCAGCTAGACCCATTACCACTGATATATTAACAGTATTACAGGTCTAGAAGGGACGACCACTACCCATAATGAGAGTGGAATGTACCCCTGTAGAAGGATGTGTTGACGCTATTCGTGGTTATCATTATAGAGCGTATATGCAGGGACATCATTAAGGTAAATATATATATATTATCATGTATAATATGGCATTCCGGCGCGCACATCAGGAGAAAGAACCGGGTTAACCCCCCTGGTACCCAGCGATATTAAAACCACGGTTGACCGACTTAATGATCAAAAATAAAACATAGGTTTGATACTAAATCATCAAGTTAAAATTATGAAGCATGATCCGTAAAGGATACCGAGCATGCCATTAAAACAAGGTAAAATACTAAATAATGTATATGAAGCGAAAAGTTGCCCAGCCTAGGCTAGTATTAATAAATGATTGTAATAAATACAATGTCACTCTGTATCAGATACAGACTTTGAGAACAGGTAAACCGTGGTCTCTTAATTAAAAATAAAACAAAACAATATGTCCGGCCTATTCTCTGAAACAGAAAAGATAATAAGAATAATAATTTTGTACTTAATTAAACAATGAGAAAGAAATTGAACGGATGGTCAGTCTTGTCGCCGCCGCTATATCCCACACCATTCCAGCCCAATCCAACCGACATTTCATATTTAGGACTTATAACTTGGTCGCCCAGAGCTCCACGGCATCACGTGTGATCCGTATTATGGTGTAACCAGCACGTTATCTTTTCAGAAAGAAATGCTCAGCCGAGGCCCTTGTCCCACACACCCGACAGCTGTCCGACACTAACCGGCAACAATGAGTACCCCAGTCTCAGGCGCGTGATACACTTGTCAATTCGAAAATTCTTAGAGTAAGTATCAGACCGCCTGAGGTTAGGGGAACCTTCTGTAGGACTGACCGGTACGCTGGGTTGATATAATATCAGCCCAGTTGGTCGTGACTTTTTTCCTAAACAAAGAGTATATTTCCGTTGGAGCCAGGGGAGTGTGGACATCGACTTTAGTGTGCGCTAGACACTCCTTAGCCCCCATGTCAGCCATTTTTTAAATTGTTGACATAGGGATGGATCAACATCTGGGTTTGATAATGTCCATGGGGCAATAGGGCCGGGTCTAAAATCCGCTACACTGACATCCCTGAGACCGTGCTCCCCAAGCAAGTTGTCAATCCTGGTACCCAGTGGGGGCCTCGGGTTTATGCACCTTGAGTTGTGATAGTACCCAGTCACAAAGATCGCGTTCACGGGATTACTGTCGTGCCTGGTGGAGGTTCGAGCCCACTACCTCAACATCTGCTCTTCCCTCCTCAAGGATAAGGGAAACACTCCGGCCTCCGCCTCAAACATTTATTTTTTTAAGTTGAGTACGCGATGCACAAGCATAGAATTGAGCACCGTAATCTAGCTTTGGACGTAATAACGACTTAAAGAGAAGTAGGAGGCTATTCTTATTAGTACTAAAAATTGTTCCTCTTAGCATTCACAAGAGATTTAAGTCTTTTTGGCACTCGATAACCAGGTTTGCTATGTTGGGGCGAAAGTAAAGTATCTATCTAGAATCGTTCCCAAAAACGAAACCTAGGTTTCGAAATTGATCTTGGTGCCACCTAGATTTACGTCCAGCGTGCTAAGTTTGGTTTTGCGACTAAAAATAATGCACACTGTTTTGGCCTGAGAAATTTTTAATCCTCATGCTTGAGCCCAGCGCCAAATGGAGTCTAAACCTTGCTGTGCTCGTAACTGAAGGTCTTTAACTGAGACTCCACTAAGCCAGCCGCCCGAATCGTCTGCGAACTGACTAATAAGCATTCCTGTCCCCTTAGTTGCATCAGGAAGATCATTAACAAGAAGAAAACAAAGTAAAGGGGATAAGACTTCGCCCATTTCAAGATTTTCAACTTGAGATAAAGCATCCCTAACCATAACCTTGATTTTTCTATTACTGAAAAAACTGAAAAAACTGTGAGGTACAGTTCCCAGTGATTTAATATTCTGTTAACTTATATAAAATACCTTCATGCCATGCAAGGTCGAAAGGACGTCGTGTTGCAGGCGAGACAGCTGATCTAATGTGCTGCGACCCTTCCTAAAGCCAGGCTGGAAGGGATTTATTATATTTTTAGATTCCAAAAGGTGTCCTAAACGCCATTTCACCATCGCCTCGAGTAATTTGCCCGCATGAGATGTAAGGCTAATAGGTCTATAAGACTTTGGATCATATTTTTATTTATTTTTTTGGTAATGGCACGCAGGCCTGTTTTCAGTCTTTTGGATACACACATTCGCTCATATTTTATTAAAAAAGGTAAGCCATATCTCTATGCTTAAATAAAACATAAGACATGCTGTTGAGCCCCGCGGCCGAGTTTTTCCTGCTACTGATGCAGTCCTGTAGTTCCCTAAGTGAGAAGCTGATATTAAGAGGTGACTGGTTTAAGGCTGGGGAATTTAATAATCGGGAGTGTCCTGCTTGAATTCCTCTTGATGTTTTAATATAGAGGGGTCCAAATTGTTGGAACTAGACACGCTCGCGTAATGTGTGACTAGTATGGTTGAAACTAGACACGCTCGCGTAATGTGTGACTAGTATGGTTGGAACTAGACACGCTCGCGTAATGTGTGACTAGTATGGTTGGAACTAGACACGCTCGCGTAATGTGTGACTAATATGGTTGGAACTAGACACGCTCGCGTAATGTGTGACAAGTATGGTTGGAACTAGACACGCTCGCGTAATGTGTGACTAGTATGGTTGGAACTAGACACGCTCGCGTAATGTGTGACTAGTATGGTTGGAACTAGACACGCTCGCGTAATGTGTGACCAGTACGGATGCCTTTTCTTTTCTGAATTAGAGACCGCTATGGTTGTAGGATATTTCAAATGGGGATAGGGGCTGACCTATTTCCACTAATTCTGCTAATTTTGTTCCAAATGGTCTTAGAAGTGGAGTTAACATAATTACACAGTTTGTTTTGTTTGGCATCTAAGATGACGCGTTTCGCTTCTCGAGCGGAATCCCTGTACAAGATAAGATTTATAATTGCGTCCTTTGACTGCGTTGTCGCATTCTTCACTCCGCCACGGTACACTTTTCCCCCATTTCGCGTGCCCAAGGTTTCGAATCGGGATTGCTTTACCAGCAATGGACAGAAATCTATAGTTTAAGTTATTATTAAATATGTTGATGTCACTGCTACATATACCTGGTCAAGGGTTACATCCCTTGTTAGATTGTGAAAAGCCTTCCAGTCTGCTTTATCAAAATTAAATTTAGTACTTTTATTATTGGGCTTGTCGGTGGTGTTTATGACACCCAATGTTATTAAGATTGGGAGGTGGTCGGATTAAAATGAATCTTGAACAATCTTTAACTGGAGACGTTTGCTGCTTTAATCGACCATAGTGACACCGTGGGTTATAGTATAGCCTGTTTGAGTATATGTATTTGATTGGGCGGGGTTTTGTATTGTAGGGGAGTAAATATGTGTGCTTTTTCTGAGTGGCTGGCCTGCCATTTCTTGGGTTAGACCACGGTCACCTGCTGGTGGTATATGTCCGAGGGCCGGGCTACTACTATTAGGGGAGTTGACACATGTACTCTTTGGTGAGCAAACAGAGGCCAAGGACGTATTAGAAGTTTCAGAGTCCTGATCTAGCAAAAGATTAAATGTACTAATTTTATTTGGGGTCAAACCCTTATTTGTATGATTTGTAGTAGTCATATATGATTTCCCTACTGGTAACTCTGGTGCATCTGTACTGGGAATATGTGGTCTTCGGGGAGTTCTGCTCACCACTATTTCCCCGATGACTGACCTTCTTTTAAGAAAATTCTGATCTTGTATAAAGTGTATTACTCTATTAAATTTAACATTCCCCTGTGGGCCCATGGCAGATAATTTCGGGCTCAACCTTCCTAGTGCTATGCTAATATTGTTGAGCATCTCCGCGTCCAACTCTCCGCACAGAAATGATAGATCCAGATTGTTAGATTGCATACCAGTGAACTACTGTTCACAATCTCCAAATAAAATCTAAAAAGTTAGATTTTGTTATTATTTAGATATTATTTTAGATTGATGAAATAGTATCATTGTAAGTACCCCTCTTATATTTTGAATTATTTGTGAAAATAAGATTTTATGACAGTGTGTATCGCGATACCTTCTCGATAGCCTAGTGTATCGTTGCAATCCTATATTTCTGGTGATAGTATAATATCATTACACCAAAATACACAGTTGATACATCCACAAATCTACTCTGTAAATTATTTACTCTGGTGATCTGGTATAATAACATTACCCCAATCAAAATACACGGCTGGTACATCCACAAATATACTCTGTAAATGCGTTACTCTAATGGTGATATAATAGCATTACCCCAATCAAAATACGCAGTTGGTACATCCACAAATATACTCTGTAAATGCTTTACTCTAATGGTGATATAATAGCATTACCTCAATCAAAACACACAGTTGATACATCCACACATATACTCTGTAAATGCTTTACTCTAATGGTGATATAATAGCATTACCTCAATCAAAATACACCGTTTGTACATCCACAAATATACTCTGTAAATGCTTTACTCTAGTGGTGATATAATAGCATTACCCCAATCAAAATACACAGTTGGTACATCCACAAATATACTCTGTAAATGCTTTACTCTAATGGTTATATAATAGCATTACCCCAATCAAAATACACAATTGGTACATCCACAAATATACTCTGTAAATGCTTTACTCTAATGTTGATATAATAGCATTACCCCAATCAGAATACACAGTTGGTACATCCACAAATATACTCTGTAACTGCTTTACTCTAATGGTGATATAATAGCATGAACTCAATTAAAATACACAGTTGGTACATCCGCAAATATATTCTGTAAATGCTTTACTCTAATGGTGATATTTACTCTAATGGTGATATAATAGTATTACCTCAATCAATCAAAATACAGAGTTGGTACTTCCACAAATATACTCTGTAAATGCTTTACACTGGTGGTGATATAATAGCATTACCCCAATCAAAATACACAGTTGGTACATCCACAAATATACTCTGTAAATGCTTTACTCTAATACTGATATAATAGCATTACCCCAATCAGAATACACAGTTGGTACATCCACAAATATACTCTGTAAATGCTTTACACTAATGGTGATATAATAGCATGACCTCAATCAAAATACACAGTTGGTACATCCGCAAATATACTCTGTAAATGCTTTACTCTAATGGTGATATTTACTCTAATGGTGATATAATAGCATTACCTCAATCAATCAAAATACACAGTTGGTACATCCACAAATGCTTTACTCTGGTGGTGATATAATAGCATTACCCCAATCAAAATACACAGTTGGTACATCCGCAAATATACTCTGTAAATGCTTTACTCTAATGGTGATATTTACTCTAATGGTGATATAATAGCATTACCTCAATCAGTCAAAATACACAGTTGGTGCATCCACAAATATACTCTGTAAATGCTTTACTATGGTGGTGATATAATAACATTACCTCAATCAAAATACACAGTTGGTACATCCACAAATATACTCTGTAAATGCTTTACTCTACTGGTGATATAATAGCATTACGTCAGTCAAAATACACAGTTGTTACATCCACAAATATACTCTGTAAATGCTTTTCTCTAATGGTGATATAACAGCATTACCTAAATCAAAATACACAGTTTGTACATCCACAAATATACTCTGTAAATGCTTTACTCTAATGGTGATATAATAGCATGACCTCAATCAAAATACACAGTTTGTACATCCACAAATATACTCTGTAAATGCTTTACTCTAATGGTGATATAATAGCATTACCTCAATCAAAATACACAGTTGGTACATCACAAATGTACATAGTAAATATTTTTCTCTAATGGTGATATAATAGCATGACCTCAATCAAAATACACAGTTGGTACATCCACAAATATACTTTGTAAATGCTTTACTCTGGTGATGGATGGTATAATAGCATTACCCCAATTAAAATACACAGTTGGTACATCCACAAATATACTCTGTAAATGCTTTACTCTGGTGATGGATGGTATAATAGCATTACCCCAATTAAAATACACAGTTGGTACATTCACAAATATACTCTGTAAATGCTTTACTCTGGTGGTGGTATAATAGCATTACCCCAATCAAAATACACAGTTGGTACATCCACAAATATACTCTGTAAATGTTTTACTCTAATGGTGATATAATAGCATTACCCCAATCAAAATACACAGTTGGTACATCCACAAATATACTCTGCAAATGTTTTACTCTAATAGTGATATAATAGCATTACCCTAATCAAAATACACTGTTGGTACATCCACAAATATACTCTGTAAATGCTTTACTCTGGTGGTGGTATAATAGCATTACCCCAATCAAAATACACAGTTGGTACATCCACAAATATACTCTGTAAATGTTTTACTCTAATGGTGAAATAATAGCATTACCCCAATCAAAATACATAGTTGGTACATCCACAAATATACTCTGTAAATGTTTTACTCTAATGGTGAAATAATAGCATTACCCCAATCAAAATACATAGTTGGTACATCCACAAATATACTCTGTAAATGCTTTACTCTGGTGATGGATGGTATAATAGCATAAACCCCAATTAAAATACACAGTTGGTACATCCACAAATATACTCTATAAATGCTTTACTCTGGTGATGGATGGTATAATAGCATTACCTCAATTAAAATACACAGTTGGTACATTCACAAATATACTATGTAAATGCTTTACTCTGGTGGTGGTATAATAGCATTACCCAAATTAAAATACACAGTTGGTACATTCACAAATATACTCTGTAAATGCTTTACTCTGGTGATGGATGGTAAAATAGCATTACCTCAATCGAAATACACCTTTGGTACATCGACAAATATACTCTGTAAATGCTTTACTCTAGTGGTGATATAATAGCATTACCCCAATCAAAATACACGGTTGGTACATCCACAAATATACTCTGTAAATGTTTTACTCTAATTGTGGTATAATAGCATTACCCCAATCAAAATACACTGTTGGTACATCCACAAATATACTCTGTAAATGCTTTACTCTCGTGGTGGTATAATAAAATTACCCCAATCAAAATACACAGTTGGTACATCCACATATATACTCTGTAAATGCTTTACTCTGGTATTGGTATAATAGCTTTACCCCAATCAAAATACATAGTTGGTACATCCACAAATATACTCCGTAAATGCTTTACTCTGGTGGTGGTATAATAGCATTACCCCAATCAAAATACACAGTTGATACATCCACAAATATACTCGTAAATGCTTTACGCTGGTGGTGATATAATAGCATTACCTCAATCAAAATACACAGTTGGTACATTCACAAATATACTCTGTAAATGCTTTACTCTGGTGATGGATGGTATAATAGCATTACCCCAATTAAAATACACAGTTGGTACATCCACAAATATACTCCGTAAATGCTTTACTCTGGTGGTGATATAATCAAAATGCACAGTTGGTACATCCACAAATACACTTTGTAAGTTTGGATGTTATCCTGTCAGAGTTTTACTCAGGCCCAATCGTAACTACTCGGCTATTCTCGTATCACTCCGGTAGATTTTGAAGATATCGCCGAGGTGATCCGATTGACTCAGACCCTGGGATTATAAAACTTGTTATCGTGCTCAACCGGGGTCTAGGGCGTCCGGGGGCCCCGAAAAAGATTTGTGGGCTGGACTGTCGTAGGTGCATCTTAACGTATGTTTGAATATAAGTGAATAATTTTTCCTAGAGCAGATAAAATACCCTTGTTCTAAGTATTTAATTCTAATGTTTTAGTAACATATTTCAATTATTATATTATAATTTATTTATTCATTTTTATTTTTTTCATTTCTGTGAAAAATGTGTAGGCCCGTGCCTAAAGTGCCAATTTCCCAATTTAAAACATATTAGGGCGTCGTCTATTATCTATTGACGTGGTTTAAGATTTAAGAAACAAGACGTTCAACAATTCGCACGTGTTATTCCAATTCATTTTAAAAGCAGCTGGATCAAGTTTATATTGTTTGTTGTTGTTTGTTGTCCTAGTACTTGTATGTATATATTCCGATTGATAATCCGTGAAGTTTATTTTAATTTATTTTTCAAATAATAATCTCCTTCTGTTACTCTTTTCCGTATTAATAAGCAATTACTGTAATAATTTATCTTTAGTAATAACAATCATGAATAATAAACTTTATTTCAAGACATCATATTTAATTAGCTAATAGCCATTCTTAAATATCGCCCTCATATAACATATATGCCTAATATATATTATGCTGGCCATTTATATGTTAGAAAATATGAATATGTCAATGAAAATGAATTATGAAATGGCAATTTTTAAATCCATGATAATAAAAAATGCGTATTTTCCTAACAAAATAACGGCATATTTGTGTGTGTTTCAGTGGCATTTAGCATAATACCATTAAAATAAATTCAGGTATAAAGTGTCACAGGTGCCGAATTTTCATAGTCAATGACGATAATTTGTAAATAGTTTGCCTTTAAATTCCAATAAAATTTCTGTTATGTTCGGTACATCTGTCACGACTTTGTTAATCACCCATGCACTTCATCCACAGACGCTGCCGCCGGAGGATCCGACGATTTCGCCAAGGGCCGGCATTAAATATTCCTACACATTGGAGCTAAAAGACACAGGACGCTATGGTTTCGAGCTACCCGTCTCGATGATCCAGGCAATCATTGAAGAGACCTTTGCTGGAGTCCTGGCGTTCGTCAGTACCATGCATACTAAAGAACACGGGACATGGAAATAATACCAAATATTTACTTGTAAAAATGGATCTAATATATTATCAGTAATGACTTATAGGTGAATAGTTTGTTAAAATAAAAAAGCGACAAAAATTAATTATTTGCTGGTTTCCGGTTTTTCGCCAATTTCAGGTATACGGAGCGGGGACATTATTCTTTTGTAATATATATTACCAGTTTAGTTATTAGTTAGTTAGTTATTAGGACCAGTTTATATAGAACTAATTTCAAATTATGTCCACCAATTTACGAACTACTTCATTCATTAGACATATGGTTTTCAAAAGTTCAGGTTTGAGCCTGTGCCTGAGATTTCTGGCTCAAAATTTCGAGAATACGGACCCAGGATTGCTACAAATTAAAGTCAAATGCAACACTAATGCCGAACATAACGTAATATTTGCATAGAGTGTTAAATGGCGAGTGGCACGAGTTTGTCAATCTAACGTGCCTATCAATCTATCTTTAATAATTTAGTTGTTATCCCCACCTTTTTTTAAGAAAAAGAGGAGATCATGTATTCCTGCCCGGCCGTACGTCCGTATGTAATGTAGCGTAACTCCTCCTAAACCACTGGGCGGAATTCAACCAAATTTAGTGTACGACTTCCCCACATCATAACGACGTGCAAGAGCAACATTATTTTTGACTCCGCAAAAGGGGTCAACAGATCAAATACACTAAAATTTCAATAACACTATTATTTTTCAATATTTTTACATACAACCTGGTAAAAAATTATACCCATCTATATAAGATACACAACATATCAAACGTTTTTTTTATTTCAACCTCCGATGTGCGACCGGGGGTGGGGCGGATGTCATCGGGGGTCAATTTGTTTTATTATGTCTTAATTTCTTAAATTCAACCAAACTTTGTGTATGACTTCCCCACATCATAAAGGCATGCAAGATACACATTATTTTTTTAACTACCCCAAGGGGCCCGCCCAGGGGTCAAAAGGTCAAATACACTTACTACTCCCACATTGTTCGACGTAGAGATTTGTAACTTTGGGGATTTATAGATCTATCATCACAGATGTGCATCAGCCTTTCGAAATTTTTATGCGACGTTCGGAGCTAGGGGAGATAATATATGATCGCTGATGCATCTTCAAAAAGATGGGGATCCGCGATGGCTTTCCATCGACTATATCTAGTTTTAGTTGTAAAGAAAAACAAACTCCGTTTATCTGGATTAATGGTAATTTTCAAAGGCTAGCCCTAGACACAATGTCCTCATGTCTCTGGAAGCGTATTGTTAGTTTCAGAAACAATGTACGTGTATGCTCTTTGAACAAGCATATAGACTACTAGGTACACTTCCCCCGAGTTTATATTGGGGGTTTTGTGTGTCTTTGTGTCGGGTTTCATTTTGAGGTGTTTTTTCCTAATATTCTTATTGATTTTTAGGGTGATGGGGTTGTGGTGAAGCCGCAGGTTTCCATTGATGAATCTAAATAATAACAGTTCTAATCCCCACTTTTTTTAGTTTAATGGCGTTTCAACATGACACATACATACAATATAAATAAATGTCGTAAACACATAACATGCACACACAATGTCGTCTCCGGTACGTATATCATTAATAAATAGCATTCTTTTATTCCAGATTTTAACACTATTCAAACGATTTTAATTAGTGTAAACCTTTTTACTTCAAAGTAATTTAAGCAAGACACGCCTGAAATACCTGACAGGAAGTCACGACGTCTAAAATAAAGCACACATTTTCGGACCTTTCAGGCAAAACGGAAATGATTTACTGCGTGTTTATTTTATTTATATATATTTCTTTTCTTCTTTTTTTTAGGAGAGAGGGTCTCGCTTCATTCGGAGGGTTTCCGAATGTACCCGCATTACCGGAAAGTCCCGAAAACTTGCGATTAAGTCTAAAACGAACACGCATGTTAAATGTCAAAAGGAGCACAAGGTTCCGCACCGGGTAGGTTAAGTTGGGCCTCAATCAAATCTAGCAAATTATTAAGAACTTGGTAGTTGTCAACCGCAAATAAATGCTCATCGATGGGACTGGAAACGTACGATAGAAGTTTCTGTTTCCCCGCGTCTGTATGGGAACCAATCATTAAACCGTAAACGTCTGCTTTCTCTTGCAGTGCTTGGGCTGCCGTAACAGCATTTCCGCCGCAGTTCGATAGACCGTCTGTCAATAATAGCACATCCTGTTTTACATCGGAAGCAGTGCGCATGCCTGAAAAACCCATAAAATATATGTAATTTAGTATATCAGTAAAATATGTAATAAAGTAGACGTGGTCATGCTGATAAAAATTAATACCCACGAAATTAAATATTATTGACTTACTCTATTGAAGATAATGAACGCCGGGTAGTAGGCATTTCTTTCGATTCTTATACGAATTGTAAGTGTAAAATGTGTTTGTTTGTATGAGGTTTAACGTCGCTTTCAAAAAGATTTCAGTCATATCACGACGGTGTCTACTTGTATCAGTGAGCTCCATGCTCATTTTATATTATTATACCTCACTCAAAATTCTCTATGTAATTTCCCCATTCCCGATCAGTCAACAATTGGTAATGTTTCATGGTAATGTTTCATGGCATGAAACATTATCTCGTGCTTCTAAAAAAAGAACGGTGGTTTCCTCAAGTGCTAAAAATAGAACGGTGGTTTCCCAGTTCAAGGGAGGTAACTATGGTATAAAATCTAGTCTATGTCAGTGAGCGCTTATTAAAAAGCGTGAATGACGTCATTAAGCGCTTGCAATTATTTACCAAACGACATTTTGCTGTCAGATTTAGGGTGATAGAACATATTCTTTATTGTTGTTAATAAAAAATAATTGCTGATTAAATGAATTTTGATGTTTGGTATAATAAAATAAATATCACATCCCATGGAGGGTGATAGAACATATTGTCAACCCTCGATGTGGTAATGTCCACCTCGGCTAAAGCCTCGGTGGACATTACCAATCTCGGGTTGACAATATGTTCTATCACCCTCCATGGGATGTGATATTTATATATTATTACACCTCACGTTTACACTCCTGTATACATTGCCCATACCCTTAGCGTGAAGCAATTTTTACTGTTCACCGGTTAACAATTTTTACTATCACACGATTGTGACGTCACGGGAAGTATAAAAATAGGTTTTAGGGTCACGCTTTGCGCAATTGGAAATCGGTTGACGCTTATTAAAATACAGTTGAAGTTATGTCAGTCGTAAGACGCTTGGTTTCGCAAACGACAATAAACAAATATGGCGAGCAGATTCGCCACAATTTCGGAAGCGGATTTGAATGCCCTGGAACTGGCCATTTTTTATTTGGTATAATAAATTAAATATTGCATCACTGCATTATATAAATTATATATATATATTATATTTATATAGTGCTGTCTCACTGGAATACTACGCCGTAGACACATGGCATGCAGCGTGATACCCAACCCAGTCACGTTATACTGACACTGAGCCTACCAGTCATATAACTACCCATTTATATTCTGAACGTCAAGCAAGGGAGCTACTAGTAACTTATTTAAAACTTATTTGGTATGACCCGGTACGGGATTGAACCCATGACCTCCCGCATGCGGGACAGACGCTCTAACACTGGGTCACCGCTGCGGTGTAAGTTTAGACAGAAATGGCAGGAATACTATTTTATGCTCAAACATATTAAAACACCGGATCAAATGAGTGCCTGTGCCATTTCCACCAATGGATGTAAAATGCAGAATCAGGTGTTTAGGTTAGTATTGACTAAGAAGTCAACTAATCTTATTAGTTTTAAGGTTCATGTACACTATTCTGTAGTCCTATTGATATTGTATGAACAAAATATAGAAAATACAACCCAATTATTCCTTTATATTTTTGCCCAAAATATTAGTACAATATTTTGTATTATTATTGTTATGTTCGTGCGTAATATAACATAATTACAAACTGTGAATAATATACGAATTTCCTGAATTCTGATTGGTTAACCAGTCTTAAAATGTGTTTTATTTTTCGATAACATGCAAATCCATAAATTATGTTATATTTATATATGACTCACATGTGTATTTAAAATGACGTCATTAATTGATAACGTTTTAACATCATAATTTCATTTTTAACAGGCCGTTTAATATCATTTGACGTAAATAAAAAACAAACGTATAGAGGTTCGTAATTATAAGGATTGTTTTTTCATTATTTGCGATGTTATCGATGTATAACACGCCAAGATTGGTCACAAGTGTTGAATCAACAGCTTCGCTTCGCTACGCGGTTTTATTCCATTTGTTCTCCATATCGACGTGTTATTTAAGGATTGTTTTTCTTTTTTTGGCGATGTTATCGATGTATAATTACAAACTGTAAATAATATACGAATAATATACGAAATTCCTGCATTCTGATTGGTTAACCAGTCTTAAAAATGTGTTGTTATTTTTCGATAACATGCAATTCCGTAAATGACGTCATATTATATATGACGTATTTAAAATGACGTCATTAATTGATAACGTTTTGACATCGTAATTCGTTTTTAACGGGCCGTTCAATATCATTTGACGTAAATAAAAAAACAAATGTGTAGAGGTTCGTAATTATAAAGATGGCTACGCGGTTTTATTCCATTTGTTCTCCATATTGACGTTTTATACATCGATAACATCGCAAAAAATGAAAAACAATCCTTAATTAAAGTGTGTTTTTATGAATATTTTAGGTTTTTTATAAAATACATTTCGCACGCAATTTCAATAGGATTACACAAAGTGGTACACGAACCACCTTTAATATAAATATATATCGCCAATAGTTTATATTCATTAGTTGTCTATCAGGAGAGGTTCAATGTGTAACACAGAATGAGGCACGTTGATACGTAATCTAAAAATTATATAGCTAAGTGACTAAGAGGCTGACATAAGTAGTTCTTCATAGAAAACATGTGTTTCCACTATGAATTAGTTTTATACAAATATATTATGACATGCATCTGTACTTAAAGAACAAAAACAACCGTGGTTCGGATTGTCCACCAGATGGCGCTAAATATTCTCCAAAATGCGCGTGGATGACGGCGCACAGTATACAAGCAGTAACCTTATAAAGATATTTCCATTCGTCTTAACCTACTAATCAATCAACTAACCTCTACTCGTGCTGAACATGTTTATTCCTTGCTGAAATGCCGTCGCTGTGCACGTGCCTTGTCCCATATACGGCATGGCGTTAATGGCGGACTGGACTTGAAACGTGTTGCTTTTGGCGTTGAAGTCAAAGACATCAGTTACTGTGGTGGAATATTCTATAAGGGCAGCATGCTGGTACCCGCGTTCGAAAGGGTCTGAAGTCGGACAGAGGAGACCCAGCAGTCTTGCTAATTGTGTTTTGGCTGTAGTGAACGCAGACGCACCAATGCTGCCCGATGAATCTACAATGATTAGCAAATCTCTCTTCTGTCCAACCATTTGCCCATTTTTCAGTGTGCCTTTACGTCTGACAAAGTGAGAAGCCACAGCGGCCGCCGTTGCTTTGAGTGTCGGCTTTGCATCTGTTGTAAGGAAACGGTATACAGTTATTATAAAAACTATTACCCGGTAAAGTTTGAAAACGATACTTCGAAATGTTTTGACACTTGCGGTACATACAAATCAGTTATATATACAATAGCCCCGACATTTTCATCACAATTTTGTATGTATCCTTGGAAAAGTTACTGAATATAGAAGTTTTGAGTTTTTAGAGTTTAAGAAATATAAAAAGATCGGACAGGGAAAGTAGCATTCAAGGAGGACAGTCAACCACTAAACACAGAAACAAACACGCAAACAGACAAACAAGAAGACAAAAGTAATAATAAATGCAAACGACATCACAAACACAAAAGGGTTGGCAATAGGGCTACCGCCTTGGAACGGTCAGTGGCAAAGTAGGCCACTGGGGGTTTAAACCGGTTCTAGGTTGCACCAAACCTCACGCTTCCCATTAAAACAGGACAGTGTAAATAAAGAAATCCCCGCCATGATCTAATCTCTAACCAACAATTCAGCATCAATTAAGTTGATATTTATCAGCAAGTTTCGAGAATACGGCCTCTGATCAAATACAAGATGGCATATAGTCAAAACTATTGACCGGTATATTATATAACAGAGCATATCATAAACAAATTTCGTATACGATCAGATCGGCTGATACATTCACATTAGGTGGTGGAAGGATTTCAGAACAAGTCACTCCGGTAATAATTGTTATATAAAATCGCATGCACTGCATCAATTCAATTTACACTATATCATGTAATAAGGTTTTTTTAGTTTTATTTATTATACAAAGTAAAATATATTAGTAAATTATGATAATGCATTGCAAGTTCGACACCATTTTGAATATAACAATTATGCATTTAGGTTGTCCGACATTATTTCGATTATAATATGACTTGTAAATTAATAATTTAAAACATGCTTTAATTTGCTTGTTGACTCGGCGGGTTTATCTATGCTGTGTTCAGTTGTGTGGGTGGGGTTGGTGAAGGTTGGTGAAGGTTTATAATCTTGATGTAGGACTAACTTTTACTTATAGCGATAATAAAATGGATATACACATACTTGTTTTTGTTATATGTATTAAACATTGTGTTTTGTCGAAACGAATGTCGTCGAATAGCCTAAATGTCTGCGTGATGCGAGGTCTCTAGCTTTACAGAACTTTCAGTCGATAGATTGATGCAATAAACCTTTCATGCATTGACATTTTATACTCGATTTCTAGTCTTAATAACCGAACATACGTAAATATGACATGAAATGTTACAAAGTCTTTTCAATACATGCAGAAGAAATTAATTTTATTCCGGTTTTTCAATTTTTCCAGCGAAGATTTTAAAATGGCGGATCTAACGACAAGAAAAAAAAAGTCCATTTGGGTTGTTTATGGAAAAATGGTTCGCCGTGGAATTACGTCACTCGTGTCATTTAGACCAATGAAATTACAGTAAATGTTAATAGAACATTATGGTTGGAATTATTGTGTATTAGACTAACCTAAAAACGATATATTACACAAAGGCAGATAATTTAATTATTTTTAAATTTCGTTTCGCTTTAGACGGGTATTCAGTAATAATGAATAATTAGTGTTATGTGAGCGCCTAGTATGCTAATAAATTATATGGGTTTTTGTTCATAAAAAGGACGTCAATAACTTCAAAAGTCACTAATATTGAAACTAAAGAGTATTCCGTTACACAACTATAGCTCAACATAGAGTACCTTATCACATAAATATCCCAAAATATAAATAAGGAATGAAAAGAAATAAAGGATATGTGTTTGTTTTGAGTGAATATAGGATTTATTTTCATCGAGAAGTGAGAAAACTTATATTTTCACGAGTGCTTAGCACGAATGAGGAGAAGAAGACAGAGGATGATGATGATGGGGAGGAGGAGCAGGAGGAGGAGCAGGAGGAGGAGGAGGAGCAGGATGAGGAGGAGGAGCAGGAGGAGCGGAGGTGGAGCAGGAGGAGGAGCAGGAGGAGCGGAGGTGGAGCATGAGGAGGAGCAGGAGGAGGGAAGGTTGAGCAGGAGGAGGTGCAGGAGGAGCGGAGGTGGAACAGGAGGAGGAGCAAGAGGAGCGGAGGTGGTGCATGAGGAGGAGCAGGAGGAGCGGAGGTGGAGCAGGAGGTGGAGCAGGAGGAGGAGCAGGAGGAGAAGCAGGAGGAGGAGCAGGAGGAAGAGGAGGAGCAGGAGGAGGAGGAGCAGGAGGAAGAGGAGGAGCAGGAGGAGGAGCAGGAGGAAGAGGAGGAGCAGGATGAGGAGGAGGAGCAGGTGGAGCGGAGGTGGAGCAGGAGGAGGAGCAGGAGGAGCGGAGGTGGAGCATGAGGAGGAGCAGGAGGAGGGAAGGTTGAGCAGGAGGAGGTGCAGGAGGAGCGGAGGTGGAACAGGAGGAGGAGCAAGAGGAGCGGAGGTGGTGCATGAGGAGGAGCAGGAGGAGCGGAGGTGGAGCAGGAGGTGGAGCAGGAGGAGGAGCAGGAGGGGAAGCAGGAGGAGGAGCAGGAGGATGAGCAGGTGGAGCAGAAGGAGGAACAGGAGGAGGGGCAGGAGGAGAACAAAAACAAGAAAACCCGAGAAACACTAGGAGGAGAATAACTTGGCGGTAAGAAGTCAGGTAAGAATCCTCCCCGGTGTTATGACCACGGTATATATATATTATCCATAATTTCATTCTTTGGTCACTTAATAATTGATTTTAATTGAAACACCTACTTGTAACTTTGGTTTCCGTCAAATCTGTTGGGCATGCATCCCCTCCCTTGGTTGGATAACGTAATATCTTTCGTTCCCGGCTAACGGCGCCAAATCCAAACGGTGCGCCCCATTCCGACCACGACGAAACGAGACAGTCAGTCTTCTTTCCAAAAATGAACCCATAAGAAACCGGCAGCGTCGCCAGTAGGCACAGGCAGGCTATTCCCTGAACAACAGTCATTCTATTATTAGATAATGTTACAGCAGACGATAATGCACTATGGTTGTGTTAATGCATGTGTATTTCGCGTAATTTATATACACGGGTAAATGACGCAATGTAACCTCAAAAGAGGATGTTTGCATCTACGTGACAATTGTCTTCTTTTTCTCCGTAATTGCAATAACAAAAATATGTTGTTTATTGATGGTCTTATGTTACGTATGATGCAGTAATCTGCAGATGTGATGCGGTTTTATTTATGGCTATAGGTCTTAAGTTTCGGCTTACTGATGAATAGGCCGAACGATGCGCGGTCTACGGCGACCGCCTTTTCGTCTATTCGAATGTCTGTCCGTTCATTCGTGTGTACATATCGGGTCGCTATACTATGGAACATGCGTATTGTCTGTAGCTGTTGAGTAGCAGTAGCACTGGCTGTAGCAGTAGCTGTAGCAGTAGCTGTAGCTGTATCAGTAGCTGTAGCTGTAGTAATAGCTGTAGCTGTAGCTGCAGCTGTAGCAGTAGCTGTAGCAGTCGTAGTACTACTAGTGGTGGTAGTAACAGTAGCAGTAAATATAGCTATTCTGTAGCAGTTTAGTGGTAGTAGTTGCAGTAGCAGTAGCTATAGCAGTAGCAGTATCAGTAACAGTAGTAGTAGTAGTAGTAGTAGTACTAGTGGTAGTAGTAGCACTAGCAGTAGTAGTTATAGTAGTAGTAGTGGTGGTAGTAGTAGCAGTAGCTATAATGTAGCAGTAGCAGTAGTTAGAGCTGTAACAGTAGCAGTACTAGTAGTAGTAGTAGTAGTAGTGCAAATCTTAAACCAACACCACCCCGTGCCCTTACGATGAAATTATTTATCCGACCCTGGTATACATGTTATAACTGGTCCGATGTCTATGTCTAGCGACTAATCTTACTGGATGATGTGTGTTATTGTTGACACTGTTACTGACACCCATCCATCTTCCAAAGGTAATACATTTAATTAGCATCAGTGAGATGTATTCGCTTATTCAAACGTGTCCTATACGTCAATGCTCTAACACTGAGTGTTAATAAAAAAAAGAAGAGTTGTTTTCCTTTCACATTTATTACTAAATAATGAATACACACATGACCATAGGCGTAGTAGCCGGGCCCAGCCCCCCTCAGTAATTAAACAAGTAGTGCAAGGTGAGATATTACCCCCCCCCCACCCACCCACCAACCCCAACCCAAAAAAAAAAAATCAAAAATAAATAAATTAATTAATTAATAAATTAATTAAATAAATTAATAAATAAATAAATAAATAAATAAATAAATAAATAAATAAATGAATATATAAATAAATAAATAAGTAAATAAATAAAAATAAATAAATAAATAAATAAAAAAAAACAATAACAAAACCCCAACCAACCAACTAACCAACCAACTAACCAACCAACCAACCAACAAACAAACAAACAAACAAAGAAGCAAACAAACAAATAAATAAATACAAATGACCTGCGTTCCCTATATAGTGTATGTTATAGTCTCCAATACTTTGAGTCGAGCGGAGTGCGTGGTCGAGTGATAGACGTCGGATTCAAGATCGAGAAGTCGTGTGTCAATCGATCCTCGCCGGGGCCATGTTATTTATCCTTGAGCATGGTATGTATGTACCACTGGTAACACTCGTTGTCCGCCACGCATTGTTCTGTTCTGCAATTAGAGAATATCACAACTGCACCATTTACCAATCAAAAATTGAAGGACAAAATATGGAACAGTGAAGTGTTTAAATATGTAAATAAGCATGCGGTAACTATATATACGAAAAGGTCCGTGCGTCTTAAAGTGACACTATTGGCAATTAGTGGGACATTATGTGCCGGCAGAAAACATGAAACAATCTAACGAGCGATCAAACATACATTTCATTAATAATACCGGCAGACTGATTTATAATAAGATGTACCAACTGTCTCCCAAACTTCGTACCTTCACCGTAACGTATGGGATGCCGCCATTGAAAATATTCCGACCTCACATCGTTTTAAATGGCACAAAGCGGATATTTCCGAAATGCAGGTTAAAGGTTAAAGTTATGCACAGTGTTCAGTTACGTAGTACACACAGCGCTAAGCTGTCAACAACAGAATAAAACAATTTTTAATTATATGTTTTCATAATCTTCAAATCTGCTCAATCCAATTCCACACTATTCGCTTGGGGAGGAAATATTGACAATGAGTTTTCTAATCAACTATGATAACATATTGTCAGGGACTGTATATATATATATATTGTACGCGGAGGATATTTTGGGCCATTGTTTACACACAAACACCGATATCAAAACATTGAAATAGTTAAATAACAAGAAAAGGTATAACACATATATTATACCATGGGAAGTACGGACTGCATGTAGATGTTCTGGATCCGGGATCGTTTTGATAGTGAAGATCACCCAGGGCTTTTTTCCACAAAATTGGGAAGAGGCCCAGGCCTGTCCATTTTGGAAAAAAGAACGCGCTTATTTCTCATTTTGGGAAAAATACAAGGTTTCATAAATGAAGTAAATATGACATTAATATACTTTATTTATATTGTCATCCATTATTTACCATTATTACTAACTTTTCCAAGTCGGAATTTACTTAGCAGCCAAAAACACACTGCAGAATTCATGCTTTTTCTCAAATTCTGAGAAACTGCTGTTTTCCGATTTTGAAATATTTCTGCCACAGTTGGGAAAAACCAGTCCAATTTTCTGTTGGGAAGAGGCCCTTTACAGGCCTCTGTTATATAAGGTAAAAAAGCCCTGTCACCGGCACCTTGACCTTTAAATGAATAAGGATAAGGGTGATGTACATGAGCAACCATTCATCCTTTGAAGTTGGAGGACCTAGATCCATCAAGTTTGTAGTTGTTGATAGGACATCGTATTGATAGTGAAGGGCACCGCAACCTTGACCTCCGACCTAGTGACCGGAAAATAACAAGAGGTCAATGACTTTGAAGCTCTACTGATTGATTTTGATTTCAGGAAGTAGTCGATACAAACTTGCTTTTTGAAAATATATTTTTAGCCGTAGCGGCCATCTTGAATATCCGGCCGACCTGATATTTTGCTTGGATCAATTAGACACAAAGAGCAGCTTTCCTGTGAAGTTTCATGAAAATCCGTCAAGTAGTTTCAGAGGAGAAGTCGCTACAAGTTTTCATTATATAACTCTATGTAAACAAAGATGGCCGCTGACAGCCATGTTTAACATTGAATCAAAATGATGTTCGACTGCTATAACCATCATGCCATGCTGATCATTTTAGAAAAAGTCCCATATCAATATCTCTTACAGTTTTCAAGAAGTAGTCGCTACAATCTTATTTTTTAAAAATCTATTTTTAGCCATGGCGGCCATCTTGAATTTCCGGCCGACCTGAAATTTTGCTAAGATCATTTAGACATGAAGAGCAACATTCATGTGAAGTTTCATGAAAATCCATCAAGTAGTTTCAGAGAAGTAGTCGCTACAAGTTTTCATGATATAACTCTATGTAAACAAAGATGGCCACTTGCAGCCATGTTTAACGTCGAATCAAAATAATGTTCGACTCGAATAACCATCATGTCATGCTGATCATTTTAGAAAAAGTCACATATCAATATCACTTATAGTTTTCAAGAAGTAGTCGCTACAAACTTATGTTTTTTAAATCTATTTTTAGCTGTGGCGGCCATCTTGAAATTCTGGCCGACCTGAAATTTTGCTAGGATCAATTAGACATGAAGAGCAATATTCCTGTGAAGTTTCATGAAAATCCGTCAAGTAGTTTCAGAGGGGTAGTGGCTACAAGTTTTCATTATATAACTGTATGTAAACAAAGATGGTCACTGACAGCTATGTGTAACATCGAATTAGAACGATTTTTGACAAGGACCAACATCATGTCATGCTGTATCATTTTTAGAGAAAGTCCCATATCAATATCACTTATAGTTTTCAAGATGTAGTCGCTACAATCTTGTATTTTGAAAATATATTTTTAGCCATGGCGGCCATCTTGAATTTCCGGCCGACCTGAAATTTTGCTTGGATCAAATAGACATCAAGGGCAACATTCGTGTGAAGTTTCATAACAATCCGTCAAGTAGTTTCAGGGGAGTAGTCGCTACAAATTTTCATTATATAACTGTATGTAAACAAAGATGGCCACTGGCAGCCATGTTTAAAGTCGAATCAAAATAATGTTCGACTCGGATAACCATCATGTCATGCTAATAATTTTAGAAAAAATTCCATATCAATATCTCTTATAGTTTTCAAGAAGTAGTCGCTACAAACTTATTTTTTAAAAATCTATTTTTAGACGTGGCGGCCATCTTGAATTTCCGGTCGACCTGAAATTTTACTTGGATGAATTAGACATCATCAACAGCAACATTCTTGTGAAGTTTCATGGAAATCCCTCTAGTAGTTGCAGAGGAGTAGTCGTTACAAGTTTTCATTATATAACTCTATGTAAACAACGATGGCCGCTGGCAGCCATGTTTAACGTCAAATCAAAACGATTTTCGACAAGGACCAACACCATGTCATGCTGGTCATTTTAGAAAAAGTCCCATATCAATATCTTTTAAAGTTGTCAAGAAGTAGTCGCTACAAACTTATTTTTTAAAAAATTATTTTTAGCCGTGGTGACCATCTTGAATTTCTGGCCGACCTGAGATTTTGCTAGGATCAATAAGACATCAGGGGCAACATTCCTGAAAAGTTTCATGAAAATCCGCCTAGTAGTTTTAGAGGGGTAGTCGCTACAAGTTTTTACTATATAACTCTATGTAAACAAAGATGGCCACTGGCAGCCATGTTTAACGTCGAATCAAAACGGTTTTAAAAGGACCAACATAATGTCAAGTTGATCATTTTAGAAAAAGTCCCATATCAATATCACTTATAGTTCTCAAGAAGTAGTCGCTACAAACTTGTATTTTAAAAATATATTTTTTGCTTTGGCGGCCATCTTGGATTTCACATCAACATGAATTTTGGCTAGGATCAACTAGACTTCAATGGGAATATTTCTGTAAAGTTTCATGAATATCCATCCAGTACTTTCAGAGGAGTAGTCGCTACAAATAAAAGTTTACAGACAGACAGACGGACGCCGCACCACGACATAAGCTCTGCTGATCAGAGTCTGATGATCTCTGATCAGTGGAGCTAAGAACAGGTTATCTATTTGTCATGACCAACCATCCTTTCAAGGTTGAGGACCGTAGGATCAACCGTTGTGTAGTTATTGATCGGACATCTTTAGATAGCGAATGTGACCGCGACCTTGAACTTTGATGTAGTGACCCCAAAATGAATAGGGGTCATCTAGTTGTAATGGTAAAGCATTCTTCCAAGTTTGGGGGCCTTAGGTCCAACCATTCTGTAGTTATTGATCGGACATCGTTTCGATAGTTAATGTCAACACGACCTTGACCTTTGACCTAGTGACCCCAAAATAAATAGGGGCCATCGACTGGTCATGAGCAATCATCCATCTAAGTTTGATTTCCCTTCTGCCAACAATTCTGTAGTTATTGATCGGACACCGTTTGGATAGTCAATGTTAGCCCGGATTTGACCTTTGACCTGGTGACACCAAAATCAATAGGGGTCAAAATGAACATGGCGCCCCGACCACACTTTGTTGTGGGGAGCAATAATTTTTTACTTGAAGGGCACTGGCTTAGTCGTTGCTGGGGTGATTTACGGAAGAATAACCGTGTGACAACCTGCTGTAAGGATGAGTATTACTACCAAGATATAACGGTCATGATTGAATAATTAGTAGGGAACTGAAGAAGTGAAGGGACACTACAAAATCTGAAATGAAGATTGCTGTGCATCCCTTTAAGTGGGGTGCAGGAGATGTTGTAGATTTGGCGGAAAGTGACAAATGGGAATAGGTATTTTGTTGAAAAATATGTTTAATATACAAAAACAACATTATTGATGTGGAAAAAAATAATTGTATGTACAACTCAGTGTGTCAAGTCCCTGCCAAGACTTGAACTTGAATCTCTTTTCTCGAAAGAAAAGTGTGTTTCCTTACACTACAGAGATCGCCCAGACATCACAAAAAGAGTGTACAAAACTAAGCGAAATTTATTAAGATGTAGATCAAAAGAATGTCAAACTAAAACTAGAAATTGTTATTGTCCATGGGACGAAAACGTATGGCTCCCCCACTCGCCCGAACAGACATAGGTCCAACCGTTCTCACTGATCTGAGATCGTTTTGATATTCAATATCCCTGTGACTGTATCTACAACCTGTATCAGTAATATTTACTGGTCAACCATCCTTCCAAGTTTGAGGACCCTAGGTCCAACCATTCTCTAGATATTGATTGGAGATTGTTTTGTTATTGATCGGGGATCGTTTTGATATCAATAGGGGTCATGTTCTGGTCATGACCAACCATCCTTCCAAGTTTGAGGACCCTAGGTCCTACCATTCTCAAGTTATTGATCGGACATCGTTTTGATAGTCAATGTCGTCACTAGCTTGACCTTTGACCTAGTGACCCCAAAATCAATAGGGTCATCTGCTGGTCATGATCAACCATCCTTACAAGTTTGAGAACCCTAGGTCTAACCATTCTCTAGTTATTGATCAGACATCGTTTGATAGTCAATGTCACCGTGACCTTGACCTTTGACCTAGTGAACATCGATTTGATAGTCAATGTCACCACGATCTTGACCTTTACCTAGTGACCCCAAAATCAATAGGGGTCATCTACTGGTTATGACCAACCATCCTTCCAAGTTTGAGGACCCTAGGTCTAACCATTGTGTAGTTATTGCTCGGATATCGTTTTGATAGTCAACGTCACCGCGACCTTGACCTTTGACCCCAAAATCAATAGGGGTCATCTACTGGGCATGACCAACCATCTTTCCAAGTTTGAGGACCCTAGGTCCTACCATTCTGTAGTTATTGATCGGACATCGTTTTGATAGTCAATGTCGTCACTAGCTTGACCTTTGACCTAGTGACCCCAAAATCAATAGGGGTCATCTGCTGGTCATTATCAACCATCCTTACAATTTTGAGAACCCTAGGTCCAACCATTCTTTAGTTATTGATCAGACATCGTTTGATAGTCAATGTCACCGTGACCTTGACCTTTGACCTAGTGAACATCGATTTGATAGTCAATGTCACCACTATCTTGACCTTTACCTAGTGACCCCAAAATCAATAGGGGTCATCTACTGGTTATGACCAACCATCCTTCCAAGTTTGAGGACCCTAGGTCTAACCATTGTGTAGTTATTGATCGGATATCGTTTTGATAGTCAACGTCACCGCGACCTTGACCTTTGACCCCAAAATCAATAGGGGTCATCTACTGGGCATGACCAACCATCCTTCCAAGTTTGAGGACCCTAGGTCCAACCATTGTGTAGTTATTGATCGGATATAGTTTTGATAGTCAATGTCACCGCGACCTTGACCTTTGACCTAGTGACCCCAAAATCAATAGGGGTCATTTACTGGTCATGACCAACCATTCTTCCAAGTTTGAAGACCCTAGGTCCAACTATTCTCTAGTTATTGATCGGAATCGTTTTGATAGTCAATGTCACCGCGACCTTGACCTAGTGACCCCAAAATCAATAGGGGTCATCTAATGGTCATGATCAACCATCCTTCTAAATTTGAGAACCATAGGTCCAACCATTCTCTAGTTATTGATCGGACATCGTTTGCGACACAGACAGACAGCACAAAATCAATATGGCTCCCCTCCACATTTTGTGTGGGGGAGCCATAACTATCACAGAAGGTTATCAATACCCTTGCAAACGCATACCCCATGACTTCATGTATATGCGCAGTTCCACTTCATACTGATGCTTCTCACAATGTTTGGAGTATGACAGAGGTCACGGTGACCTTATTTTGGTTTGCGACACATCGCTATCCCAAGATGTATCAACATACCAAGTTTGGTATAACTAAGTGTTATTGTATTGAAAATATGGTCCGGACAAGCATTTTCTATGACAGAGGTCACAGGTCAAGGTCACAATTACCTTATTCTGGTACGCGACACATCGCTATCCCAAGATGTATCTAAATACCAAGTTTGCTATCTCTAAGACTTAGTGTTATAGTAATGAAAATACGGTCTGGACAAGCATTTTCTATGACAGAGGTCACAGGTCAAGGTCAAAGTCACAGTGGCCTTATTTTGGTATGCGACACACAGCTATCCCAAGATGTATCCACATACCAAGTTTGGTATCTCTAAGTGTTATAGTATTGAAAATACGGTGCAGACAAGAGGTGAAAGTGTCTGTGGATGTTCTACTGGCTAAATGTGCAGGGGACCGCAACACATTTTCAACAGTCATTCAACCGGCACATGGCAATGATATAGGTCACTAGTTGTTGAATGCCAGCCAGGGTAGCAGGAGAACTAGTCTGTACAAAGTAAGTGTATTACAGGGTTCCCACAGTTTTTTGAGAACAAAACTCAAGTTTTTTTCCACTCTTTTCAAGGACAATTTATACCAGTGTTTGTCCGACACCGTTGTTGCAAAAACGTTAAATTGTTCGCAGTACTAATATGTGACACCACACAAGATGTTAGTTTATTGTTTTTGACAAGTATTGACTTTATCCCGCTGTTTTTTAGACTGTTCTCCCTCCTATGAAGGAAATTTAAGGTTGACATTTAACTTGTTCTCAGACGACATGCTTTATCGATTCAAATGATTAGATGTTTGCATATACGACGGAACATTGCGAGTTTTATTTGAAAACATATTTTATGAGTCAACCGGTGAGGTAACGAATTTGTACGACAGCGATCGAAAACAAAAGTACAATTTGGGGTTCACATTTCATTGATCAGAGCATTAACACATCTTTACGATTGTTCACGAATACCAATGGTTAATTTTTATGGGCTTACTAGGTTATTCGCCAAATCGCCATAGGCGAAAAGTAACATGAACTGGCGAATGAAAACCGTAAGAAATACAAACCAAATTCGCCAGACATCGGCGGTCTGGCGAATCCAAATTTCTGACCGATTTTGTCTAAAAGATCTTGGAAAATCCCGAATTCTAATTCACAAAGTCTTTCACTGTTTATAAGCCACTATCCCGTGTTTTAGCTAATTAGTGACAGTCAATTTAGATCGATAAACTAATTATGTCAGCGTTTATTGAAAACCAGCGTTTATTGAAAACCCAATTGTGATGCGATAAGACTCCGCCCACTGTTACGCCTCTTGCTGTCAATCAACTGGTTTGTGTCCCCGCGCTCAACATTATCTGTCATATAAAGTTGTGACATTATTCACAGATTTAACTGCGTGATCGAGCCGGGTAAAACATCAAATAATGTGGCGCCCTCTAGCGGCCAAAATGGCTGATCAAAACAGAAAATTTGAAAATGTTTGCTTACGAATTAGCCAGAGATACTCAGCCCGTCTGTGTTTTAAACTTTACGATCACTGATAAGTGTTAAAGGAACACATGGCAATCTTGAGTTTTCAAAAACTAGCAGCGCCCCGTTAGTTTTTATCATTAATGTTAATTATAAGAATTGTATTAAGCCATTTGTTTTTACATATTATTATTTTTTGTATTATTGCACCAGTAATATATTAAAACTTATAGTATAGTAAGACGAAATAGTGAATACTTAAAATTTGATTTATTTAAATGTAACCAGGGTAAAAGTAAAAATGATACTGGATATATAAATTGTGACACCCATTTCAAATACTGCAAGATTGCCATGTGTCCCTTTAAGTGCCTACTAATTAATTTTACACATGGTAGCGTAAACTGGAACAATGGCAAGTGTGAACCGGTGTTTAATCGGCTGTTTCTGAATTGGGTTAATTTTATGGTTGATTGTTCAATCAACATGAAGCAATACAAAAGGTGCGATTACTCAAATTTATAATGTATGTAGCATTTCTGAATTTGCAGCGCGGTCTTTCTAGATTCTTTGGAACTCGTGTTAGTTGAACTTGTATATGCCTCAGTTTAGCGTTACATTTTTTAAATATATTGCTATTTATTTTATTTCTCTGCATGTTAGCATATTGAAATTCATTTAATGAAAATACTAAATGGTGACAAGAGTCTGCATTTTTGTATTTTCTCATTATATATGCATGCATTCATTCTGTCCTTTTTTAAATTTCAGTCTTTATAATTTTTAAAAATTAAAATTACATTAAATTAAATACAATTTTTAAAAAGTTCTAACTTTTTCTGGGTATGGGAAGCATGATATTATGTCCTTTAATGGGGCATAACACCACAAAAAGTCATTCAACTGGAACACAACAATGACATGCGCAACTACACATGGCACTAATCATCCCTGCCATTGTATCAAGAGAACAGAAATGTGACAAAGTTTGTGTATTAAAACTTTAAAGAACTCAATATCATTAACCAGTACACAACAATGGCAATGCAACTATGCTTGGTATAGTTCTATGATATAAAACGTCACAGAACAGAGCTACAGATAAGCAACGTATTTGCGTAAATTCCCAGTTGAAACTCCCTAAATTAGGCTAAATACACAATTAAATTATTGGTGCGTACCAATTATGTTTAACAAATTAATTACGCAAAATAACCGTTTTTGTCAGCATATTTTATCCATTACCGTGAAGACGGCCAATATCAAATGGAGTGTATCGCCGTTTCCAGTCAATTTTCAAATAAGCGAGCCATTGAGATTGGCTAAATGTGACTGCTTATCAAGTTTATTTTTTTCACTCGAAAGTAATTCCTTCAGGAACAAAAATGTTGTATTCAGTCTAGTCTATTTTTAATTATTCGGCATCACCGAAGCACTCAACTTTCTCTGTATGTCAACATTGCTAAAAGAGGCGCAGGTGTTTGAACTCAGTGCAAGAATATTCATTATCGCTAAATACTAATAACTAACTCAGAACACAATAATAACTAATGTTGCGACGTTCAGTCAATAAAGTGTTGCCGACGTCAACATCATCCGCCGATAACGTTCAATAAAGCGAATATTTGTTTGCAAAAACGTAATTTAAAATGTTATAAATAAGATTATTTAACTGCTGGGATCGACTATGGGTAATCCTTTACTTGATGGTAGACGTGCTTTGGTTTTTTTACTCACACGCATGCGCCCGTTCGTGAAAAAAAATACACGCCTACCTCTTGTGAAAGATTTCCCTATAATCGATCCGAGCAGTTAAATAATCTCTATATAATTCATATAGGGCCCTGGTTTTGTATCACTGCTTAACATAGAAGTTCAGAGAGATATTGCACAGGGTATAGTTCTCCCTGCACACTGGACATACTACTTTACATCCCTCCGAAGGATGACCTATATTCACAGTACCACGCCCAAGTTAGATACTGCGGGAGTTTGTTTGAAAAATCCGGGATGTGACCCCACTGGAAATCATACAAGTGATTTCTGGGACTCGAGTCAAGTATTCTTAACACTTGGCGACCGCAGGGTTAAGTTTCCAAAATTATATGGAAACAAAAGAGCACAAGATGTTTCGAAAGATAAACATTCAAGAATAATATGTCTGGAAGTCTCCTGAAACATGAGTCATAATATCCTAGACACATTCGGTATACACAGGGTCTGAATGACATGTACTACCACAACAGCCATGATTCTCACGTCTCCGTCTAGGTATTTTGTTCTTTTAGTTTAGATACTACAAATTACCAAATATGCAAACGACGACTAGAAACGTCAGGGAATGTTTATGCACACACAACCTTCCAATTGTTCACTCGAATTTTTAAACATCAGTAGGAACGCCAGCCCTATGGCGTAGGAATATTTATCAAACAAGGTCACGTGATAAAATCGATAACAAAATGACATTATTGGGAAAATTGTCACTGGTCAGATTTATACACCTCTTATCTATAAACTGTGATTATGACAAAACACAATCACAGATCGTTGTTAAAGTTATAATATTCACAAACTACATTGGTCGAACATAATTGGTGTACACTTCGTGTAATTCCCATTAATAGTTAAAGGTATTTTTCAAAGGGATGAATTTAGGTTGTTTTAAGGTTTAAATTGCCAACAATGCGCTTTTAAATCAAAATCGATTTATTTCGTCATTTTAGAAGCGAGAATAAAAACAAATGCATGTACGCATAGATAAATCTTTCCTCTGTCCATATGCAAAATTTTAATGAAATCGGAGACAAGTACTTTTTTTTTCCCAAAATTAACTAACATGACCCACGGACTCAAAGACGGCATAACGCATATACATTTACAGACGCGACTGGGTACACAAGAAATGAAATAATTCTATTATTTCAATGCATATATTTCAAATGTATGTATCTATGCATTCCAGATTAAATTTCTGATCTATACATGCTTTTGGTTTATGCCGGAGTGTTCGGAATAGGTTTTAACAAACCAAATTGCAACGGTACGTCGGGAAAGGAAATGAGGATGGTAAAAATATACATTGCAGTGCTAATTTTTTGAATCCGAAAAAAATGCAAAAAAATGAAGTTTTAACAACGAGAATGAATTTATTTTCATGAAAGTGTTCATTGACATGTCTACTATTAAAAACCAAAATTTAAAGTCAATCAGAAAAAAGTACGGTTTTTTTTCCCAAAATTAACAAAGTACACCGTGTTCGCTAATATATGAACAATCGCCTTTCGAAGTTAATGTACACGCGAGATATAAAACCATGAAATTGTGAAATCCTTTTTAAGAGATATATTGATTTCAACATTGTTCTGTATTTAATAAATTATTAGAGTAGAATGTTCGCAGTCTTTTTCAAGGACACCATTACGGTAGTATCCCTGCAACCCCGTGTATTTGTGGATGTACCAACTGTGTATTTTGATAGTGGTAATGCTATTATACCACCATTAGAGTAAAGCATTTAGAGAGTATATTTGTGGATGTACCAACTGTGTATTTTGATTTGGGTAATTCTATTATAGCAACATTAGAGTAAAGCATTTAGAGAGTATATTTGTGGATGTACCGACTGTGTATTTTGATCGGGGTAATTCTATTATACCACAATTAGAGTAAAGCATTTAGAGAGTATATTTGTGGATGTACCAACTGTGTATTTTGATTGGGTAATGCTATTATACCGTCACCAGAGTAAAGCATTTAGAGATTATATTTGTGGATGTACCAACTGTGTATTTTGAATGGGGTAATGTTATTACACCATTATCAGAGTAAAACATTTAGAGAGTATGTTTGTGGATGTACCAACTGTGTATTTTGATTGGGGTAATGCTATTACACCATCACCAGAGTAAAGCATTTAGAGAGTATATTTGTGATTGTACCAACTGTGTATTTTGATTGGGTAATGCTATTATACCGTCACCAGAGTAAAGCATTTAGAGATTATATTTGTGGATGTACCAACTGTGTATTTTGAATGGGGTAATGTTATTACACCATTATCAGAGTAAAACATTTAGAGAGTATGTTTGTGGATGCACCAACTGTGTATTTTGATTGGGGTAATGTTATTACACCATCACCAGAGTAAAGCATTTAGAGAGTATGTTTGTGGATGTACCAACTGTGTATTTTGATTGGGGTAATGTTATTACACCATCACCAGAGTAAAGCATTTAGAGAGTATGTTTGTGGATGTACCAACTGTGTATTTTGATTGGGGTAATGTTATTACACCATCACCAGAGTAAAGCATTTACAGAGTATATGTGTGGATGTACCAACTGTGTATTTTGATTTGGGTAATGTTATTACACCATCACCAGAGTAAAGCATTTAGAGAGTATGTTTGTGGATGTACCAACTGTGTATTTTGATTGGGGTAATGTTATTACACCATCACCAGAGTAAAGCATTTACAGAGTATGTTTGTCGATGTACCAACTGTGTATTTTGATTGGGGTAATGTTATTACACCATCACCAGAGTAAAGCATTTAGAGAGTATGCTTGTGGATGTACCAACTGTGTATTTTGATTGGGGTAACGCTATTACTCCATCACCAGAGTAAATCATTTAGAGAGTATATTTGTGGATGTACCAACTGTGTATTTTGATTGGGGTAACGCTATTACTCCATCACCAGGGTAAATCATTTAGAGAGTATATTTGTGGATGTACCAACTGTGTATTTTGATTGAGGTAATTTTATTATACCACAATTAGAGTAAAGCATTTACAGAGTATATTTGTGGATGTACCAACTGTGTATTTTGATTGGGGTAACGCTATTACACCATCACCAGAGTAAATCATTTAGAGAGTATATTTGTGGATGTACCAACTGTGTATTTTGATTGGGGTAACGCTATTACTCCATCACCAGAGTAAATCAATTAGAGAGTATATTTGTGGATGTACCAACTGTGTATTTTGATTGGGGTAATGCTATTATACCATCACCAGAGTAAAACAAGGAAAGGAATTTTCGTTTACGAGATTTAAGATTACATGTAAATATATAAAAACGTATTTGTCTCTTGAAAAGTATTCTTACGATAGACTCCAGCCGTGGCTAAACATCGCTGTAAATATTATAAGTATAATGTAATAATAAATAGGACTCAGTATATCAATGGTTGCCTATAAGAAATAGGACTCAGAAGTTCACTGATATGCATATAAGAAATGGGACTCTGTATATCACTGATATGCATATAAGATATAGGACTCAGTATTTCACTGGTATGTATAGGTCTAATTACCCTAAATATATAGTATAATACTGGTTGCATATAATTAATAGAACTCTGTATATCACTGTATATCACTGCTTGTATATAATAAATAGGACTCTGTATATCACTGTATATCACTGCTTGCATATAAGAAATATGACTGTATATCACTGGTTGCATATAATACATAAGACTATATATATCAATGCTTGCATATAATAGATAGGACTCTGTATATCACTGGTTGCATATAATACATAGAACTATGTATATCACTGCTTGCATATAAGAAATATGACTCAGTATATAATAGTTCATTGGTATGCATATAATAAACAAAATCTCACTAGTTCACTATTATGTATATCAGAAATGAGTTTATGATTTTAGTGTATATATATATGTGTCATACATCCCAGTGGAGCGATCTTACTGTCTTTCCCTGTCCGATCTTTTTATATTTCTTTTTACTGCTGGTTATTATGCAATATATTTGTCAAAATAATTTATGTTTTAGACCAGTATGATACTTTGTCTGTATTGTACACCCCTTGACTTGGTGTTTATCGGTGTAGTACAGACGACAAGGGCGAGTATCGGTGCAGTACAGACGACAAGGGCGAGTATCGGTGCAGTACAGACGACATTGTCGAGTATCGGTGTAGCATACGGCATTGTCGAGTATCGGTGTAGCACAGACGACATTGTCGAGTATCGGTGCAATACAGACGACATTGTCGAGTATCGGTGTATCACAGATGACATTGTCTGATTGCATAAAGTCTTTTAGCATGCATCATATACGTTAGAATTAAAAGATACAGATACAAATCATTATCCAATATCTCCGAATTTTCAAAATAATCGGTATTAAAATAAGGAATTCTTATAAGTTTAACCTTTCATAACCTTTCCGAGTGTTAAATATTCCCGATACGTATTGATTACACATAAAACTATGACGTATGCGCTGAGACACGGTCGGCTCGCGTCGCAGTGTGTACATAACATCAGGACTGTATTATACGCGGAGGATAAGTTGAGCTTTTGTTTCTTTACAGATGCCAGTATAAACACATGAAAACAGGTATTCAAAACTTCAAAACACGAATTAACACTAGAATTAGTTTACTCTAAAAGGAATATACCAGTTTCAATGTTTTTATTTAACTATTTCTATGTTTTGATATCGGTGTTTGTGTGTAAACAATGGCCCAAAATATCCTCCGCGTACAATATATATATATATACAGTCCCTGACAATATGTTATCATAGTTGATTAGAAAACTCATTGTCAATATTTCCTCCCCAAGCGAATAGTGTGGAATTGGATTGAGCAGATTTGAAGATTATGAAAACATATAATTAAAAATTGCTTTATTCTGTTGTTGACAGCTTAGCGCTGTGTGTACTACGTAACTGAACACTGTGCATAACTTTAACCTGTAACCTGCATTTCGGAAATATCCGCTTTGGGCCATTTGAAACGATGTGAGGCCGGAATATTGTCAATGGCGGCATCCCATACGTTAGCATCCCATACGTTACGGTGAAGGTACGAAGTTTGGGAGACAGTTGGTACTTATTATAAATCAGTCTGCCGGTATTATTCAGAGAATGCTCTAATGAAATGTGTGTTTGATAGCTCGTTAGATTGTTTCATGTTTTCTTCCGGCACATAATTTCCCACTCATTGCCAATAGTGTCACTTTAAGACGCACGGACCTTTTCGTATATATAGTTACCGCATGCAAATTTACATAATTATTTAAACACTTCACTGTTCTATATTTGTCCTTCAATTTTTGATTGGTAAATGGTGCAGTTGTGGTATTCTGTAACAATGCGTGGCGGACAACGAGTGTTACCAGGGATTGTCTGCCTTTTTTTGGAAAACTGAATGGGAAGAGAGGGGGATAAAACCATTCTAGATTGATTCTAAGTAGTTTAACATAGTAGTTTTACATCGAGTTCTTGCAACTTATATTAATCCTTCTCGATAACTTCCTAAGTAAAAACCAGTACTAAGCAATGTGGATTAAGTACCATGCTCAAGTACAAATAACATGGCCCCGGCGAGGATCGATCGACCCACGACTTATCGATCTGGAATCCGACGTCTATCACTCGACCACGCACTCCGCTCGACTCAACGTATTGGGGACCATAAAATACACTATATAGGGAAAGCAGGTCATTTTCATTCATTCATTCATTCATTCATTCATTCATTCATTCATTCTTCATTCATTCATTCATTCATTCATTTTTTTTTTCCTGGGTGGTGGTTGGTGTTGGTGTTAAATCTCACCTTGCAATACTTGTTTAATTACTGAGGTGGACTGGGCCCGGCTACTACGCCTATGGTCATGTGTGCATTCACTATTTAGTAATTAATGTGAAAGAAAGACAACTCTTATTATTTTTATAAACATGCAGTGTTATAGTATTGACCTATATGATACGCTTGAATAAGCGAACACATCTCAATAATGCTAATTAAATGTATTACATTTGCGAGTGGGATGGGTGTCACTAACATATCTTGTTGGAATGTGTGAACTTTGATCCTGTGTGACAAAGATACTACACAGATAATACTTTGAAAGGGTTATTTGATACTATAGATTTTAGTCTTGTTTTAGATTTCCTTAAAGAAATCAGACTTTATAAATCAATATAATATTTTCCTATATATATTAACTTGTTAACAAGCCCGTTGGCGGGAATTTGTTGATTTACATATATACATAGTTTATATTGCTACCATATCATCCCTTATTTGTAGATGGTTTTATCTTTGTACGTTTACATTATTTTTAATTACTACTTCATTCTTTCATGATTCATCGGTTTTTGCGCACAATATGACCTATTTATGTGTCGACGTGCCATAAAACACCATTCATTCATTCATTCAGTAACAGTGTCTACAATAACACACATCATCCAGTAAGATTAGTCGCTGTATGACATAGACATCGGACCAGTTATAACATGTATACCAGGGTCGGATAAAGAATTTCATCGTAAGGGCACGGGGTGGTGTTGGTTTAAGATTTGCACTCCCCCAACCCCAGTACCAAAAAAAAAATCACAACAACAAAAACATAAACAAAAATATGTGCGTGTAAGCGGGTGGGGGAGAGGGTGTACTGGTATGGGGCGAGTCTCGGGTAACATATATATTTGCAGATTTTATAGCCTATTTTAGGGTGTGTGCAAAGATACATTTTTAGACGTTTGGGGTGTGTATACTATATCCCCGGTAACGCTCCATGAACCCGCACCCGTGTACAATTTATATCTAACAAACTCGAAAAAAAAAAGAGTAAATCGCCATTATCCATCATCGACGTTGCATCTTCTCTCTACACTCACTGTGGTGGGAGACCTTCTCTACAGTGTGGGAAAATATACTGTCCATATTCTCTCTAGGCCATATTCTCTGCAGTGGTGGGAAAATATACTGTCCATATCTACTACTGCTGCTCCTGCTGCTGCTGCTACTGCTACTGCTACTACCACTAGTGCTAAAACTATTGTTGCTGCTACTATTATTACTGCTACTACTACTGCTACTGCTACTACTACCACTGCCACCGCCACTGCCAATGCTATTACTACCACTACTACTGCTACTGCTACTGCTACTACTACTCATACTACTACTACTACTACTACTACCACTGTCACGGCTAATACTATTACTACCACTTCTACTTCTACTGCTACTGCTACTACTATTACAACTACTACTACTAGTAGTACTACTACTACTACTATTGTTGCTGCTACTATTACTACTGCTACTATTACCACTGCTACTACTGCTGCTACTACTACTATTACTACTACTACTACTACTATTACTACTACTAGTACTGCTACTATTACTACTACTACTACTACTACTACTACTACTACTAGTACTGCTACTGTTACAGCTCTAACTACTGCTACTGCTACATTATTGCTACTGCTACTACTACCACCACTACTACTACTATTACTACTACTACTAGTGCTACTACTACCACTAGTACTACTACTACTACTACTGTTACTGATACTGCTACTTCTATAGCTACTGCTACTGCAACTACTACCACTAAACTGTTACAGAATAGCTATATTTACTGCTACTGCTACTACCACCACTACTACTACTACTACGACATCTACAACTACAGCTATAGCTACAGCTACAGCTACTGATACAGCTACTGATACAGCTACAGGTACTGCTACAGCTACTGCTACTGTTACTGCAACAGCTACAGCAAATACGCATGTTACATAGTATAGCGACCCGATATGTACACACGAATGAACGGACAGACATGCGAACAGACGAAAAGGCGGTCGCCGTAGACCGCGCATCGTTCGGCCTATGCATCCAGGGCCCCGTTTTATGAAACAACTTACGATCATTTTGATCGTGAATCAATTTCTTAAATGCTTCACTATGAATTACACTTTTCAAATAAACGTAATTTCATTTAATTTTCTTAAACATGTGATATTTCTGCACTACGTGCAAACATAACTGTCTGCATTGAATATTTAGGTAAACAAAGTGAGCGATTTTGAAAATGTAAGACTTATAGCCATCAATAAAACCGCATCACATCTACACATTACTGCATCAAACGTATTTTTGTTATTGCATTTTCGGAGAAAAAGAATTGTCACGTAGATGCAAACATCCTCTTTTGAGGTTACATTGCGTCAGTTACACGTGTATATAAATTACGCGAAATACACATGCATTTACACAACCATAGTGCGTTATCGTCTGCTGTAACATTATCTAATAATAGAATGACTGTTGTTCAGGGAATAGCCTGCCTGTGCCTACTGGCGACGCTGCCGGTTTCTTATGGGTTCATTTTTGGAAAGAAGACCGACTCATTTCGTCGTGGTCGGAATGGGGCGCACCGTTTGGATTTGGCGCCGTTAGCCGGGAACGAAAAATATTACGTTATCCATCCAAGGGAGGGGATACATGCCCAACAGATTTGACGAAAACCAAAGTTACAAGTAGGTGTTTCAATTAAAATCAATTATTAAGTGGCCAAAGAATGAAATTATGGATACAATATAAGTGCATGTATACCGTGGTCATAACGCCGCGGAGGATTCTTACCTGACTTCTCCTCCTAGTGTTCCTCGAGTTTTCTTGTTTTTGTTCTCCTCCTGCCCCTCCTCCTGTTCCTCCTTCTGCTTCACCTGCTCATCCTCCTGCTCCACCTCCGCTTCTCCTACTCCACCTCCGCTCCTCCTGCTCCTCCTCTTGCTTCTCCTCCTGTTTCCCCTCCTGCTCCACCTCCGCTCCTCCTGCTCATCCTCCTGCTCCTCCTCCTGTTTCCCCTCCTGCTCCTCCTCCTGCTCCACCTCCGCTTCTCCTACTCCACCTCCGCTCCTTCTGCTCCTCATCCTGCTTCTCCTCCTGCTACTCCTCCGCTCTTGCTCCACCTCCGCTCCTCTGGCACCTCATCATGCTTCTCCTCCTGCTACTCCTCCGCTCCTGCTCCACCTCCTTCTGCTCCTCCTCCTGCTCAACCTCTGCTCCTCCTGCTCCTCCTCATGCTCAACTTCCTGCTCCTCTTCCTCCTGCTCCTCCTCCTCCTCAGCATCCTCTGTCTTTTTCTCCTTATTCGTGCTAAGCACTCGTGAAAATTAAGTTTTCTAACTTCTCGGTGAAAATAAATCCTATATTCACTCAAAACAAATATCCTCTATTTCTTTTCATGCCTTATTTATATATTGGGATATTTATGTGATAAGGTGTTCTGTATTGAGCTATAGCTGTGTAACGGAATGCTTTCTGGTTTCAATATTAGTGACTTTTGAAAGTTATTGACGTCCTTTTTATGAAAAAAAACCATATAATTTAATAATTATTAGCATACTAGGCGCTCACATAACACTAATTATTCATTATTACGGAATACCCGTCTAAAGCGAAACGAAACTTAAATATAATTAAATTATCTCCCTTTGTGTAATATATCGTTTGAATTTTATGTTAGTTTAATACACAATAATTCCAACTTCAATGTTCTATTAACATTTACTCTAATTCCATTGGTCTAAATGACACGAGTGACGTAATTCCACGGCGAACCATTTTTCCATAAACAACCCGAATGGACTCTTTTTTTTCTTGTCGTTATATCCGCCATTTTAAAATCTTCGCTGAAAAAATTGAAAAACCGGAATAAAATTAACTTCTTCTGCATGTATTGAAAAGACCTTGTAACATTTCATGTGATATTTACGTATGTTCGGTTATTAAGGCTAGAAATCGAGGAAAAAATGTCAATGCATGAAAGGTTAATTACATCAATCTATCGACTCATCTTAACACGGTCAACATATCGTGGCGAGTCAATTTTGTTCGCGCATAAAATGGTACAAGCAAATGAAAATATGTTTTAAATTATTTAATTTAAAGTCATATTAAAATCAAAATAATGTCGGACAACCTAAATGCATAATTGTTATATTCAAAATGGTGTCGGACTTGCAATGCATTATCATCTTTAACTAATATATTATACTTTGTATAATCAATAAAACTAAAAAAAAATTATTACATTATATGTTGTAAATTGAATTGAATTGAATACCCCCTCAGTGCATGCGATTTTATATAACAGAATTATTACCGGAGTGACTTGTTCTGAAATCCTTCCACCACCTAATGTGAATGTATCAGCCGATCTGATATTTTACGACGTTTGTTTATGATATGCTCTGTTATATAATGTACAGGTCAATAGTTTTGACTATATGCCATGTTGTATTTGATCAGAGGCCGTATTCTCGAAACTTGCTGATAAATCTCAACTAGAACTCAAAAACCTCAAAACTTCTATATTCAGTAACTTTTCTAAGGATACAAAACTGTGATGGAATGTCGGGGCTATTGTATATATAACTGATTTGTACGTACAGCAAGTGTCAAAACATCCCGAAGTATCGTTTTCAAACTTTACCCAGTAATGGTTTTTATAATAGCTATATACCGTTTTCTTACAACAGATGCAAAGCCTTCACTTAAAGCAATGGCGGCCGACGTGACTACTCACTTTATCGGACGAAAAGGCACACTAAAAAATGGGAAATTGGTTGGACAGAAGAGAGATTTGCTAATCATTATAGATTCATCGGGCAGCATTGGGTTGTCTAGGTTCACTGCAGCCAAAACACAATTAGCAAGACTGCTGGGTCTCCTCTGTCCGAAAACAGACCCTTTCGAACGCGGGTACCAGCATGCTGCCCTTATAGAATATTCCTCCAAAGTGACTGAGGTCTTTGACTTCAACGCCAAAAGCAGCACGTTTCAAGTCCAGTCCGCCATTAAAGCCATACCCTATATGGGAAAAAGCACGTGCACAGCGACGGCATTCCAGCGAGGAATAAACATGTTTAGCACGAGTAGAGGTAGGTTGATTGTTTAGTAGGTTAAGACGAATGGAAATACCTGTATAAAGTTACTGCTTGTATACTGTACGCCGGCATCCCACGCGCATTTTGGAGAATATTTAGCGCCATCTAGTGGACAACCCGATCCACGGATGTTCTTGTTCTTTAAATACAGATGCATGTCATAATATATTTGTATAAAACTAATACATAGTGGAAACACATGCTTTCTAAGTAGGACTACTTATGTCAGCCTGTTAGTCACTTAGCTATATAATTAATTCGACATTATGAAAATCAAGAGATAAAAGTCAGTTATTAGCCACTTACTGATGTCGCCATAACCATACCAATAAGTGACCTTTAGAACTTGATTATGTCAACATATTGATAATATGTCGACATAATTATTTGATTATTGCGACATAAACGACGTGATGTTGACATAAGCTATTCATTATGTCGATTTAATGTAGCTAACTGACTAACATGCTGGCAGAAATATGCCACCATAGCTTTCAGACTGCCCTTGTTATAAAATGTTTGATACCCATGCGATAGTCAACTGTGTGTTGCTATTTTAGATTACGTATCGTCACATACATAAACGTACGTCAATCTGTATTACACATTGGACCTCTCCTGATACACAACTAATAAATATAAGCTATTGGCGATATATATTTACATTAAAGGTGGTTCGTGTACCACTTTGTGTAATCCTATTGAAATTGCGTGAGAAACGTATTTTAAAAAATTCTCAAATATTCATAAAAACACAGTTTAATTAAGGATTGTTTTTCATTTCTTGCGATGTTATCGATGTATAACACTTCAATATGGAGAACAAATGGAATGAAACCGCGTAGCGCAACGAAGCTGGTTTTTTTTCAGTATTTGTGACCCATCTTTATAATTACGAACCTCTATACATTTGTTTTTTTATTTACGTCAAATGATATTGAACGGCCCGTTAAATAAGAATTACGATGTTAAAAAGTTAATTACGTCATTTTAAATACGGAATTGCATGTTATCGGTAAATAACAACACATTTTTCAGACTGGTTAACCAATCAGAATGCAGGAATTTCGTATATTATTCACAGTTTGTAATTGTACATTGATAACATCGCCAAAAAACAAAAAAACAATCCTTAAATAACACGTCAATATGGAGAACAAATGGAATAAAACCGCGTAGCGAAGCGAAGCTGTTTTATTCAACACTTGTGACCCATCTTGACGTGTTATACATCGATAACATCGCAAATAATGAAAAACTAATCCTTATAATTATGAACCTCTATACGTTTGTTTTTATTTACGTCAAATGATATTAAACTGCCCGTTAAATATGAAATTATGATGTTAAAACGTTATCAATTAATGACGTCATTTTAAGTACAAATATAAGTCATATATAAATATAACATAATTTATGGACGTGTATGTTATCGAAAAATAACAACACATTTTTAAGACTGGTTAACCAATCAGAATTCAGGAAATTCGTATATTATTCACAGTTTGTAATTATGTTACATTATGCACGGACATAATAATAAAAAATACTGTACTAATATTTTGGGCAAAACTATAAAGGAATAACTGAGTACTATATTTTGTTCATACAATATCAATATGACTACACAATAGTGTACATGCACCTTAAAACTAATAAGATTAATTGACTTCTTAGTCAACACTAACCTTTGGTGGAAATGGAACAGGCACTCATTTGATCCGGTGTTTTAATATGTTCGAGCATAAAATAGTATCCCTGCCATTTCTTTTTAAACTTACACCGCAGCGGTGGCCCAGTGGTAGAGCGTCCGTCCCGCATGCGGGAGGTCATGGGTTCAATCCCGTACCGGGTCATACCAAATAAACCTCATACAAACAAACACATTCGTATAATAATCGAAAGAAATGCCTAATACCCGGCGTTCATTATCTTCAATAGAGTAAGTCAATAATATTTAATTTCGTGGGTATTAATTTTATATCGGCATGACCACGTGTACTTTATTTCATATTTTACTGATATACTAAATTACATATATTTTTATGTTTTTTTCAGGCATGCGCACTGCTTCCGATGTAAAACAGGAGGTGCTAATATTGACTGACGGTAAATCGAACTGCGGCGGAAATGCTACTACGGCAGCCGAAGCACTGCAAGAGAAAGCAGACGTTTACGGCTTAATGATAAGTATCCATACAGACAAGGGGAAAGAGGAACTTCTATCGTACGTTTCCGGTCCCACCAATGAGCATTTATTTGCGGTTGACAACTATCAAGATCTTAAGAAGTTGCTAGATTTGATTGAGGCCCAACTTAGCCTACCTGATGAAGGACCTTGTGCTTATTTTGACATTTAACAAGCGTATTCGTTTTAGACTTAATCGCAAGTTTTCGTGACTTTTAGGTAATGCGGGTACATTCGGAAACCCACGGTCAATGCTTTATACCTTATAGTATAGGCCGAGATGTTCGGAATGAAGCGAGACCCTCTCTCCTAAAAAAAAAGAAAAAAAGAAAGCAATATATATGAATAAAATAAACACGCAGAAAACATTTCCGTTTTGCCGGAAAGGTCCGAGAATGTGTGCTTTATTTTAGACGTCGTGACTTCCTGTCAGGTATTTTAGGCGTTTCTTGCTTAAATTACTTTGAAGTTAAAAGGTTTACACTAATTACAATCGGTTGAATATTGTTAAAATCTGGAATAAAAAATGCTATTTATTAATGATATACGTACCAGAGATGGCACTGTGTGTGCATGTTATGTGTTTACGACATTTGTTTATATTGTATGTATGTGTCATGTTGAAACGCTATTAAACTAAAAAAAGTGGGGATTTAAACTGTTATTATTTAGATTCATCAATGGAAACCTGCGGCTTCACCACAACTCTCACCACACTAAAAATCAATAAGAATATTAGGAAAAAACACCTCAAAAAAGGGCCCGACACAAAGACACACAAAATCCCCAATATAAACTCCGGGGAAGTGTACCTAGTAGTCTATATGCTTTTTCAAAGAGCATACATGCTCATTGTTTCTGAGACTAACAATACGCTTCCAGAGACACGAGGACAGTGTTTCTAGGGCTTACCATTAATCCATATAAATGGAGTTTTTTTTCTTTACAACTAAAACTAGATGTAGTCGATGGAAGCCCACCTGTTTGAAGATGCATCGATTATCTCCCCCTAGCTCCGCTTCTGAACGTCGCATACTCATTTCGAAAGGATGATGCACATCTGTGATGATAGATCTATCAACCCCCGAAGCTACAAATCTCTACGTCGAACAGTGTTGGAGTAGTTAGTGTATTTGACCTTTTGACCCCTGGGCGGGCCCCTTAGGGAAGTCATACACAAAGTTTGGTTGAATTTAAGAAATTAAGACATAATCAAAAAAAATGACCCCCGATGACATCCGCCCCACCCCCGGTCGCACATCGGAGGTTGAAAAAAACAAAAAAACGTTTGATATGTTGTGTATCTTATATAGATGGGTATACTTTTTTTACTTTTTTACCAAGTTGTATGTAAAAATATTGAAAAAAATAGTGTTATTGAAATGTTAGTGTATTTGACCTTTTGACTCCTTTTGCGGAGTCAAAAATAATGTTTCTCTTGCACGTCGTTATGATGTGGGGAAGAAGTACACTACATTTGGTTGAATTCCGCCCAGTGGTTTAGGAGGAGTTACGTATATTACACACAAACGTACGGCCGGGCAGAAATACAGGATCCCAACTTTTTCTTAAAAAAGAGTGGGGATAACAACTAAATTATTAAAGATAGATTGATAGGCACGTTAGATTGACAAACTCGTGCCACTCGTGCTATAACACTCGATGCAAATATAACGTTATGTTCGGCATTAGTGTTGCATTTGACTTTAATTTGTAGCAATCCTGGGTCCGTATTCTCGAAACTTTGAGCCAGAAATCTCAGGCTCAGGCTCAAACCTGAACTTTTGAAAACCATATATCTAATGAATGAAGAACTTCGTAAATTGGTGGACTTATAATTTGAAATTAGTTCTTTTTAAACTGGTCCTAATAACTAACTAACAAACTAATAACTAAACTGGTAATACACATTACAAAAGAATAATATCCCCGCTCCGTAAAAATCGTTATACCTGGAATTGGCGAAAAACAGGAAACCAGCAAATAATTAATTTTTGTCACTTTTTTATTGCAACAAACTATTCACCTATGTCATTACTGATAATATATTAGATCCATTTTTACAAGTGAATATTATACAATTATGGACTTTTCAGCTGTTATACATGATGTGATATGCACCAAAAAAATCATTATTGACCGAGGCGATAGCCGAGGTCAATAATGATTTTTTGGTACATATCAACATCATGTATAACATCTGAAAAGTCCATAACTGTTTTATTATATAACCCTCAATTTACAATTATATAAAACAGGTCAATATCAAAAAAACAATTATATAAAACAGGTCAATATCAAAAAAACAGGTCAATATCAAAAAAACAGGTCAATATCGCTAGATATTTTTTCTAAAAAATTACTTTTTAGCCAATGAAAACGCGTCTATTTATAGGTTATATAATAATATACAATTATGGACTTTTCATAATCGTTATACCTGGAATTGGCGAAAAACAGGAAACCAGCAAATAATTAATTTTTGTCACTTTTTTATTGTAACAAACTATTCACCTATGTCATTACTGATAATATATTAGATCCATTTTTACAAGTGAATATTATACAATTATGGACTTTTCAGCTGTTATACATGATGTGATATGCACCAAAAAAATCATTATTGACCGAGGCGATAGCTGAGGTCAATAATGATTTTTTGGTACATATCAACATCATGTATAACAGCTGAAAAGTCCATAACTGTTTTATTATATAACCCTCAATTTACAATTATATAAAACAGGTCAATATCAAAAAAACAATTATATAAAACAGATCAATATAAAAAAAACAGGTCAATATCAAAAAAACAGGTCAATATCGCTAGATATTTTTTCTAAAAAATTACTTTTTAGCCAATGAAAACGCGTCTATTTATAGGTTATATAATAATATACAATTATGGACTTTTCAGCTGTTATACATGATGTGATATGCACCAAAAAAATCATTATTGACCGAGGCGATAGCCGAGGTCAATAATGATTTTTTGGTACATATCAACATCATGTATAACAGCTGAAAAGTCCATAACTGTTTTATTATATAACCCTCAATTTACAATTATATAAAACAGGTCAATATCAAAAAAACAATTATATAAAACAGGTCAATATCAAAAAAACAGGTCAATATCAAAAAAACAGGTCAATATCGCTAGATATTTTTTCTAAAAAATTAGTTTTTAGCCAATGAAAACGCGTCTATTTATAGGTTATATAATAATTGGTATTATTTCCCTGTCCCGTGTTCTTGAGTATGCATGGTACTGACGAACGCCAGGACTCCAGCAAAGGTCTCTTCAATGGTTGCCTGGATCATCGAGACGGGTAGCTCGAAACCATAGCGTCCTGTGTCTTTTAGCTCCAATGTGTAGGAATATTTAAATGTAACATTAAATATTGACCCCGTTGAAAATTGACCCCATGGGTCCTTTTTCAACGTTGAGAATTGACCCCGCCAACATTTCAACATTAAATTTTGATCAAAAAGGTCGTTGAAAACTGATCAGTCGTTAAATTTTGATCAGTCATGGGGTCATTTTTTAACGGTTAGTTAAATTTAAGTTAAACGTCGGAGATCGTCTGTTTGTAGAAGAGAAATACACTGGAAAGAACCAGAAACTATCGCAGGCTTGCTGGATAGCTTCTTTAAAAATAATTTCACAAGGCCGAGCCCGGGCTCAAACTTACAACTTCCCCGAGGTAGGCGAGATCATCTATATGTTGGACAGGGAACTGTTAACGAAAGTTTACCACAATGATTTTCGACAGGTGGGTGGGGTGTGGTCGAACTTCGACAGGCACATCGAGACTGCCAAACAGGAAGTATCTTTTCCGATCATAACAAGATATTTATAAGGGATATCTCTGTAAATTATAGTGATATCTCTTTAACACAAAGAGATGTATTTTTACGTTATAAAGATATATCTTTATGTTAAAGTATGGAAGCGTCCTAGTGCCAGGTTAGAAATATTTTTATCTCATAATTAGGAGTTACTATCTCATAATTAGGAGTTACTAAGTCCTAATTAGAAGATACTATCTCCTAATCAGGAGATACTATCTCATAACGAGGAGTTACTATCTCATAATTAGGAGTTACTATCTCATAATTAGGAGTTACTAAGTCCTAATTAGGAGATACTATCTCATAATTAGGAGTTACTATCTCATAATTAGGAGGTACTATCTCATAATTAGGAATTACTAAGTACTAATTAGGAGTTACTAAGTCCTAATTAGGAGTTATGAGTTACTAATTAGGAGTTACTAAGTCCTTATTAGGAGAAACTATCTCATAATTATGAGATACTGAACCCTGTTGCAATTGTGCCGGAATTCCATATGACCGATGGCCCCTAGAAGAATGTTAGTCCTGTTAGGTTACGTTGTGTGGCCTCGTGAATGTCCCAGTTCCAGAGAAACCCATGCTTCTCTTTCGTGCTCGGTGTAAAGAACCATTACATGCGACCTCAGTTTTAGGTCTCATCCGATAGACCGTTAGTCATTATATGGAGGGGCCGGGGATCGAACCCGTGGTTCCATTATTGACAGTCCGGTGCTCTACCAATTGAACTAACCGAGGACACCAAAGCGCCATATACGGGGCCTAGGTTTTAAGTCTCACCCGAAAGACAGTTAGTTTTGTTATTGCGGAGTCTTCGATCTGTACCGTGGCCACACGATTAACAGTCCAGCGCTCTACTAACTGAGCTAACCGGATTATTTTATTGGCATTGTGTTGTCGTTGAATGCGTTGACTAGTTATGGTTGGCGCGAGTATTGGTGCACCCTAGAACCATACCCAGTGGTGCTTTTGCTGTTGACCGTTCCAGAGCGGTAGCCCTTTTGAGCACCTTGATTATCACAGATTACAGATTTTTTATCAGAGGGTCCGCCGCCATTAATTATCCCTGTATAATTAGCAATTATATTTAGGTGTGTAAAAGGACGAGGGTTTCGGACCGGGCCTTTTAGAACGTGGATCTGGCCCCGCTACCTATATAATACAATGGAGCATCCCCAGCAAAGGGACAAAACCGTACAAAGTACAGTAGTAGGCTATAAGAACGTATTTCATAATTATGAGATAGTATCTCCTAATTAGGACTAAGTAACTCCTAATTAGGACTTAGTAACTCCTAATTATGAGATAGTATCCCCTAATTAGGACTTAGTAACTCCTAATTATGAGATAGTAACTACTAATTACGAGATATTATCTCCTAATTAGGACTTAGTAACTCCTAATTATGAGATAGTAACTCCTAATTACGAGATAGTATCTCCTAATTAGGAAATAGTAACTCCTAATTATGAGATAAAAATATTTCACACCTGGCACTAGGACGCTTCCATATTAAAGCGATAGCTCTCTGGTATCTCTTTTAGACGGTTTGCCATAGAAAACTGTGTAACTGGCAGAAGTGGTAAACTTATACTCGAGGAGCTTATGGGGGACACGTGACCAATGGAAAGACGCCTGATCAGTGTTTTTAAACACCAAAATAATTTTGGGCGTGTAAAATAAGGTGCGTTTGAAAATGCACCGGCGGCTTTGATGCTGTGTTTCATTGGCTGAGCTAAGTCAAGTTTGAACTACATAAAAGATGCCGCAAAGAAAGATCAAAGACGCCGACGCCGCGTATGAAGCGACGTTCTTTTAACCAAAAAGAGCGCCAAAGTGAAAACGTTTCACGTTCACATTTGCACTTTGGTCTACAAGCACGATGGAGGGTCTGGACGAAATAAAGATGTATATACTGAAGAAAGAATATCCAAGCCGATTAAACATGTATTTAAGAAAAGAAACTTTAGAAGACAGTGTGTAGGTTATACCATTGACGAGTCAGGCGTTTTGTTAAAACACGGCAAGAGGGTGTTGGACGATTCAGACTTGGACAAGGCATTGGGAAGCATACACAACCAGCCGCATGTCGGTCACTTAGGCATAAACAAAACGTAAGTGCGATCATAATGATTTTCATATAAAGGTCTTGTTATGATAGCAAACTTATTTGTAGGGTCTATAATCACACCACAAAAATGTTTTGATGACGGTTACCGGCATATCGACTTCCGGTCTATTCTACATTTATCTTTCTTAATATATGAAGTACGTGATAATTCAAAAGACACCCCATTAGATAGGCCTTCGGGAGCAAGTCAGCTATCGGAGTGTCTGGTTCGAGCCTACCAGCTATCGATTCTGAATTTGTTCATGGTCGGTCATTGATCCCAAAGCCTATTGGAACTGTCGAACGTGTTTCTGGACAATGATTCCGTGGCAATTGTGAATATTTGTGTTCGGTGCAGCCTCCGGGTTCTAGTTAAAAGTATTATGTTAACCTTTAACTTTGAGAAAAATACCCGTGTGATAATTTTACAACGGACTTGATTTTGATAATATGATCCCTCTAAAAGGTATCTAAAACACTAGAGCCTAGAGCTTCAGGACAGCCTTGTTGAATTTGGGTCCGTTTGGTAACTCGTCTAGACTATAAAGTAAATGCATTTTGAATATGTGCCTCACTGTGTTATGCATGGGACAAATGCGCCATCGATGAGGGACTTCGATCACTAACTATAGTTTAACTATGGTCGTTGATCTGCGCATGTCTAGTAAAGGAGTAATGCGAACTTACTCTAGTTAAACTATAGCTTTACGCGGCATAGTGTAAAACCTGGAATGTGTTTACTTTATCATATAAATATATGTCAATCCAAAATTAACAACTAAAACTAGAATAAATACAGGCACATGAACAAATGTGTGATATATAGAGTCTAGTCTCAGCGAGTTGGTTACCAATTGAATACAGGCACATGAACAAATATGTAATAGTCTATATAGAGTCTAGTCTCAGCGAGTTGGTTACCAACTGACTTTCATACAACACCGAGATGGGCTAAGAGGTTTTTAAATAAGGCCATACCGAGTTTTTTCTATCTTTAGCGGGTCATCCTACATAACACATCTAATGAAAACAAACATTTCTCCTCTGGTTGAAAGAGTCATCCTGCATAACAAATAAAAAATATACTGTAAATAAACATTTCTCCTCTGGCTGATGCAGTCATACTTCAAAACAAATATACTGAGAAAAACAACGTTGCTTTCTCGAAACCTACCTACCTAACAAAGAAACGAACAGTCGAAAGGAAAAAAACTACGATGGCCCATTTGGCTCACGTTTATTTCATTTCTATTTCTTGACTTCCGCATTCCCATTCCGCATTCCTAATTCCGTATTCCGCATTCCGAATTCCGCATTTAGAAGTAGGTAGTAAGATAATAATAATAATATAGTTTATAGGCATAAATGACCAGTCAAAATGATAAGAAAAAGAGCTATTGTTTATTGTTTGCTAGAGTTAGACCATAATAATAATAATAATAATAATAATATATGCGTGCATGTGTATGTATGTGTGTTGTGAAATCACAGTGTTACTGTTAAAGATGCAATTACTTCTCACATTTTATATTTAATAATCATGTAATATGAAAGTGTATGAATATTGCCAGTGACGACGATCGTTGTATTTTTATATAAACCACACATTTTAAATTAAATTCCCTATAAGCTGAGTATCCGTGCATCCTTTGTATAAATACACCATAAACGTATATACTATTATACCCTATAAATATACACAAACTCCTACTCTTTTACCCTATAAATATACACAAACTCCTACTCGAGTATCTGTTAATTGAATTGGGTTTTACGGCGCACCGACACATGAAAGGTTATATGGCGCCTAACAGGGATGAACATGCCAGGCTCATCCTCCATTTACATCCAGATAAAATAGGGAGAATGGGCCTCGAATCTTCTAATCTTGCAGATTTTCTGCAAATTCTATAGTTAACACTCCATTTACGATGGAGCCACGTTTCCACGTTTACATACGCGGTGTCATGATGAAGACATTGAATGAGCATGATATAAATGACAAAATGAACATGAAGGGGGTTCCTACCCCTCTGCCTCTAGCGGGATTTGCAGTGGTTGTATTCCACCCCGGCAACCACATGTGCACGGGGAGAGTATCTGTTAGTCCTTTGTATATACATACTATAAACTTCAATATAAAATCTAAGATTTTCAAAAATACTCTTATTTAGTATTAGTGCAAATATGAAAGAAAAAAAACATTATTATGGAATGCGGAATTCGGAATGCGGAATGCGGAATTCGGAATTCAGAAGTCAGGAAATATTTTATTGGTATGTGTGTGGGTGGTGTATACCACTAGCGAATCCAGGTTGGAGTATAAATTCAGAGTGGATCACTAGCGGATCCAGAGGGAAGGCCGTGTGAAGGGCCGGACTGAGATTTTATAAATTACATAAAATATTAAGGTTTGTAAAGTTTGGACCGACTCTGGACCTCCCCCTAGACACCCCCTAGATACACCATCCTGAAAAAATGAAAAGAAACATGTGTTGTAGTTTTCTTGTTATTGTGAAAACTTATGCTCCCCCTCGAGGTAAAATCCTGGATCCGCGTATGAACTTTCGGATATAAGATTACAGTTTATTCGTACCAATTAGATTTTAAGAGAGCAGGCGCGTAACTAGGCTTACGCACCTATGCAAGTGCGTACAATTATTTGTCAATGTCCGAAAAAATAAAAATCGAAAAAATGCGAAAAACGCAATAAAAACTGAAGAGGATGGGGTGGGATGGGTGAGTTGTATTAAAGTTCCGTATGCCGTACCTAATTTAATTTTGTCTTCTGATTTCAATGTGTACTAAAATAGCAGTCAAAATAAGCCGACTGCGCCCTTATATTTTATATTGAACTTTATAGTGTGCCAAGGATCAACAGATACTCAAATTGGAGTTTGTGTATATTTATGGCATATAATAGTACATACGTTTACAAAGGATCAACAGGGATATTCCGATTTTATCACATAACTTACGGTGTGGGAGTGGAATAACACCATTCTATATTTTCGATATACTACTAGTTATATAAGCATGCAAATAAGCCTAGTATGCGTTGTCAAAAAAATATTGATAATAACTATGATCCAATTCCCACGGTTTATGTCGGTTTCGCGTGTCAAAACGACAGGCAAAATGCAATAAAAGTCGATATGTGTGTTATGATAAATAGAATCTAACATTCGTTCTTGTTCATTATTGAATTTATTAAATTCGTTAGCAAAAATGATATTATGCTCGGCAATAGCCTTGCATTATATCGTTTTGCCAATTCGTTTAATAAATTCAATAATGAATGAGTACTCATGTAAGTAAGATCCTCTGTATATAGAATTTAATTTAAGGTTATGGATTTTATATTATAAAAAATACAACATTCGTGGTCACTGGCAATATTCAAACATCTTTATATTACACTATTATTAAATATAAAATGTGAGAAGTAACTGCATCTTTGACACTGTCATTTCACAAAACACATACATGCACGTGCACGCATACATTATTATTAATACTATTATTATTATCATTATTATTATTATTATTTTCATTATCATTATCATTATCATTACTATTATTGTGGTTGTGGTAGTGGTAGTACAGTAGTAGTAGTAGTAGTAGTAGTAGTAGTAGTAGTAGTTGTAGATATAGTAGAAGTAGTAGTAGTATTTTACTCGTACTACTTATTTACTACCTACTTATAAATGCGGAATTCGGAATCCGGAATGCGAAATTCGGAAGTGAAGAAATAGAAATGAAGTTAAGTGAGCCAAATGTACGATGTTCCGTTAGGGCTATCGTACCATCGAGCATCGACCTTTACAAGTCGATGCGCGATGGTACGATGGCGATGGCACGATGGTACAATGGCGATGGTACGATGATGCGTCATCGCCATCGTACCATCGCGTCATCGTACCATCGCGTTTAAAGTTGATGCGCGATGGTACGATGGCGATGGTACGATCGCCATCGTACCATCGCGCATCGACTTGTAAAGGTCGATGTGCGATGGTACGATGGCCCTTACGGAACACCGTACAAATTGGCCATCGTAAAAAAACAGCTGTATTGTTCATCATTATTTGGACGTTTTTCAACCGACACCATATTCAAACAACAAAACAAGTTATAATGATACTCATGTAGTAAGATTTTTGTTTATTCCAATTAGGAATTAATGTAGTTAATCAAGTTGTTCATTTCCCTGGTCATTTTATAACTTGTTTTGCGTTGTCGTCGACGTGGAAATACGTTTCCGATGGTTTCCATATGAATGTCAAAAATGTTTTGTTTTGTTTGGCCCAGACATTCAAAAACTTACCAGCCCAATGACGCTAAACATAGAAAAAGAACTTGTTAGGCACTAATAAGCTGTGACAGACTCTATTTATTTTTGTGTAGTATGGTGCTCTTCCATTAATTTATCGGACGTTATAGTATGGTAAAGCTCCGCCCTTTGTCTGTATTGAATTAAAAGATTTAATGCTATGCATCATGAAAGGCAATTCCACCGACCATGCTACGGACGAGGAAAAACTAGTGCACTCAGCGGGGTTTGAACTCAGAACGATTGCATGTGAAGCCATACCTACCGCTATCTATATAGACAGTAGTACCTATTGACATACACCCAATTGAGAATTACTACACTAAAATGCTATCATATTGTGCACTGTCTTTGTTAGTTTGCGTACATGTATCTGCCATGTACATAATTATGTCAATGTTGGTGTGTGTGTGCGCGCGCGCGCGCGTGTGTGTGTGTGCGTGTGATAGTCTACGTGTGCCAGTCTGTGTGTGTGTGGTTAGAGGTTATAATACCAATAGGTTAGAACATGTCAGATATATTACATTGTGTTCCCATGCTTTCCTGATAGCCTTACAATGTAAAATAAGCATATTTCACATGTTTTCATTCCAATTTTCTTCCAGATTCATTCCATATTTTATCCTATACTCAGTACATGATTGTGTCACAGACTAAATTATGGAATGGGAACTTTATACTAGAATGGAATGGAATGCGATTGTAATCAAAGGCTCGTTCCATTCCAATTCCATTCCATTCCATCCCAGGTTTTAGACTATGACGATACATGGTGCATTTAAACCATACGTTTTTTACCTCGACACCGGCAACTCAATTTCTCAAATAATTCCCTGTAAACAGTTAATTGTTGTTGCAATTGCATACATGTATCGAGTAACTGACTACATACCAATAACACATTTATAACTCAAGTCAAATGTCTATAAATGCCGAAGATACAACAAAGTTAGTTTCAAATTTGTGAAAGTTTATTTTTGTCCGCCATGTTTGTACCAGAGCAATCATCCCCTTGCCGTGGGTTGAACTATAGTAGATTGATGACGTCATTCTGGTTAAACCATTGTGTATTCGATCTGACCATAGTTATAATACGGCTACTACGGTTCGTGATCGAAGTCACTCGATATATCATCATCATATAAACATTGTCCAATTTCCAATCTTAATCGTATAATTCGAATCATCGGTGCTCCACTTGTGGATATTGGGCTTTGTATAAATAAAAACTTTCTTTGAGGTCCTGGAGATCCAAACTCAAGAATGCAAACGCTTGATTTAAATGTAAAGCCACATATCTGAAAACTGAACACTATACTAGAGTTATAAGTAATCAAATACAGAGGCTTAAACATAGACCGAAAACTGAACACTTGACTAGAGTTATGAGTAATCAAATATAGAGGCTTAAACATAGACCGAAAACTGAACACTATACTAGAGTTATGAGTTATCAAATATAGAGGCTTAAACATAGACCGAAAACTGAGCACTAGACTAGAGTTATGCGTAATCAAATATAGAGGCTTAAACATAGACCGAAAACTGAACACTATACTAGAGTTATGCGTAATCAAATATAGAGGCTTAAACATAGACCGAAAACTGAACACTAGACTAGAGTTATGAGTAATCAAATATAGAGGCTTAAACATAGACCGAAAACTGAACACTAGACTAGAGTTATGAGTAATCAAATACAGAGGCTTAAACATAGACCGAAAACTGAACACTATACTAGAGTTATGAGTAATCAAATATAGAGGCTTAAACATAGACCGAAAACTGAACACTAGACTAGAGGTATGAGTAATCAAATACAGAGGCTTAAACATAGACCGAAAACTGAACACTATACTAGAGTTATGAGTAATCAAATATAGAGGCTTAAACATAGACCGAAAACTGAACACTAGACTAGAGTTATGAGTAATCAAATACAGAGGCTTAAACATAGACCGAAAACTGAACACTATACTAGAGTTATGAGTAATCAAATACAGAGGCTTAAACATAGACCGAAAACTGAACACTAGACTAGAGTTATGAGTAATCAAATATAGAGGCTTAAACATAGACCGAAAACTGAACACTATACTAGAGTTATGCGTAATCAAATACAGAGGCTTAAACAAAGACCAAAAACTGAACACTAGACTAGAGTTATGAGCAATCAAATACAGAGGCTTAAACATAGACCGAAAACTGAACACTATACTAGAGTTATGAGTAATCAAATATAGAGGCTTAAACATAGACCGAAAACTGAACACTAGACTAGAGTTATGAGTAATCAAATACAGAGGCTTAAACATAGACCGAAAACTGAACACTATACTAGAGTTATGAGTAATCAAATATAGAGGCTTAAACATAGACCGAAAACTGAACACTAGACTAGAGTTATGCGTAATCAAATATAGAGGCTTAAACATAGACCGAAAACTGAACACTATACTAGAGTTATGCGTAATCAAATATAGAGGCTTAAACATAGACCGAAAACTGAACACTAGACTAGAGTTATGAGTAATCAAATAAAGAGGCTTAAACATAGACCGAAAACTGAACACTAGACTAGAGTTATGAGTAATCAAATACAGAGGCTTAAACATAGACCGAAAACTGAACACTATACTAGAGTTATGAGTAATCAAATATAGAGGCTTAAACATAGACCGAAAACTGAACACTATACTAGAGTTATGAGTAATCAAATATAGAGGCTTAAACATAGACTGAAAACTGAACACTAGACTAGAGTTATGAGTAATCAAATACAGAGGCTTAAACATAGACCGAAAACTGAACACTATACTAGAGTTATGAGTAATCAAATACAGAGGCTTAAACATAGACCGAAAACTGAACACTAGACTAGAGTTATGAGTAATCAAGTATAGAGGCTTAAACATAGACCGAAAACTGAACACTATACTAGAGTTATGCGTAATCAAATACAGAGGCTTAAACATAGACCGAAAACTGAACACTAGACTAGAGTTATGAGTAATCAAATACAGAGGCTTAAACATAGACCGAAAACTGAACACTATACTAGAGTTATGAGTAATCAAATATAGAGGCTTAAACATAGACCGAAAACTGAACACTAGACTAGAGTTATGAGTAATCAAATACAGAGGCTTAAACATAGACCGAAAACTGAACACTATACTAGAGTTATGAGTAATCAAATATAGAGGCTTAAACATAGACCGAAAACTGAACACTAGACTAGAGTTATGCGTAATCAAATATAGAGGCTTAAACATAGACCGAAAACTGAACACTATACTAGAGTTATGCGTAATCAAATATAGAGGCTTAAACATAGACCGAAAACTGAACACTAGACTAGAGTTATGAGTAATCAAATATAGAGGCTTAAACATAGACCGAAAACTGAACACTAGACTAGAGTTATGAGTAATCAAATACAGAGGCTTAAACATAGACCGAAAACTGAACACTATACTAGAGTTATGAGTAATCAAATATAGAGGCTTAAACATAGACCGAAAACTGAACACTAGACTAGAGTTATGAGTAATCAAATACAGAGGCTTAAACATAGACCGAAAACTGAACACTATACTAGAGTTATGAGTAATCAAATATAGAGGCTTAAACATAGACCGAAAACTGAACACTAGACTAGAGATATGAGTAATCAAATACAGAGGCTTAAACATAGACCGAAAACTGAACACTATACTAGAGTTATGAATAATCAAATATAGAGGCTTAAACATAGACCGAAAATTGAACACTAGACTAGAGTTATGAATAATCAAATATAGAGGCTTAAACATAGACCGAAAACTGAACACTAGACTAGAGTTATGAATAATCAAATATAGATGCTTAAACATAGACCGAAAACTGAACACTATACTAGAGTTATTAGTAATCAAATATAGAGGCTTAAACATAGACCGAAAACTGAACACTAGACTAGAGTTATGAGTAATCAAACATAGAGGCTTAAACATAGACCGAAAACTGAACACTATACTAGAGTTATGCGTAATCAAATACAGAGGCTTAAACATAGACCGAAAACTGAACACTAGACTAGAGTTATGAGTAATCAAATACAGAGGCTTAAACATAGACCGAAAACTGAACACTAGACTAGAGTTATGAGTAATCAAATACAGAGGCTTAAACATAGACCGAAAACTGAACACTAGACTAGAGTTATGAGTAATCAAATATAGAGGCTTAAACATAGACCGAAAACTGAACACTAGACTAGAGTTATGCGTAATCAAATATAGAGGCTTAAACATAGACCGAAAACTGAACACTATACTAGAGTTATGCGTAATCAAATATAGAGGCTTAAACATAGACCGAAAACTGAACACTAGACTAGAGTTATGAGTAATCAAATATAGAGGCTTCTTAAACATAGACCGAAAACTGAACACTAGACTAGAGTTATGAGTAATCAAATACAGAGGCTTAAACATAGACCGAAAACTGAACACTATACTAGATTTATGAGTAATCAAATACAGAGGCTTAAACATAGACCGAAAACTGAACACTATACTAGAGTTATGAGTAATCAAATACAGAGGCTTAAACATAGACCGAAAACTGAACACTAGACTAGAGTTATGAGTAATCAAATATAGAGGCTTAAACATAGACCGAAAACTGAACACTATACTAGAGTTATGCGTTATCAAATACAGAGGCTTAAACATAGACCGAAAACTGAACACTAGACTAGAGTTATGAGTAATCAAATACAGAGGCTTAAACATAGACCGAAAACTGAACACTAGACTAGAGTTATGAGTAATCAAATATAGAGGCTTAAACATAGACCGAAAACTGAACACTAGACTAGAGTTATGAGTAATCAAATATAGAGGCTTAAACATAGACCGAAAACTGAACACTAGACTAGAGTTATGAGTAATCAAATACAGAGGCTTAAACATAGACCGAAAACTGAACACTATACTAGAGTTATGAGTAATCAAATATAGAGGCTTAAACATAGACCGAAAACTGAACACTAGACTAGAGTTATGAGTAATCAAATATAGAGGCTTAAACACAGACCGAAAACTGAACACTAGACTAGAGTTATGAGTAATCAAATACAGAGGCTTAAACATAGACCGAAAACTTAACACTATACTAGAGTTATGAGTAATCAAATATAGAGGCTTAAACATAGACCGAAAACTGAACACTAGACTAGAGTTATGAGTAATCAATTATAGAGGCTTAAACATAGACCGAAAACTGAACACTAGACTAGAGTTATGAGTAATCAAATATAGAGGCTTAAACATAGACCGAAAACTGAACACTAGACTAGAGTTATGAGTAATCAAATATAGAGGCTTAAACATAGACCGAAAACTGAACACTAGACTAGAGTTATGAGTAATCAAATATAGAGGCTTAAACATAGACCGAAAACTGAACACTATACTAGAGTTATGAGTAATCAAATATAGAGGCTTAAACATAGACCGAAAACTGAACACTAGACTAGAGTTATGAGTAATCAAATATAGAGGCTTAAACATAGACCGAAAACGGAACACTAGACTAGAGTTATGAGTAATCAAATATAGAGGCTTAAACATAGACCGAAAACGGAACACTAGACTAGAGTTATGAGTAATCAAATATAAAGGCTTAAACAAAGACCGAAAACTGAACACTATACTAGAGTTATGAGTAATCAAATACAGAGGCTTAAACATAGACCGAAAACTGAACACTAGACTAGAGTTATGAGTAATCAAATATAGAGGCTTAAACATAGACCGAAAACGGAACACTAGACTAGAGTTATGAGTAATCAAATATAGAGGCTTAAACATAGACCGAAAACTGAACACTATACTAGAGTTATGAGTAATCAAATATAGAGGCTTAAACATAGACCGAAAACGGAACACTAGACTAGAGTTATGAGTAATCAAATATAGAGGCTTAAACATAGACCGAAAACGGAACACTAGACTAGAGTTATGAGTAATCAAATATAGAGGCTTAAACATAGACCGAAAACGGAACACTAGACTAGAGTTATGAGTAATCAAATATAGAGGCTTAAACATAGACCGAAAACTGAACACTATACTAGAGTTATGAGTAATCAAATATAGAGGCTTAAACATAGACCGAAAACTGAACACTAGACTAGAGTTATGAGTAATCAAATATAGAGGCTTAAACATAGACCGAAAACTGAACACTATACTAGAGTTATGAGTAATCAAATATAGAGGCTTAAACATAGACCGAAATCGGAACACTAGACTAGTGTTATGAGTAATCAAATACAGAGGCTTAAACATAGACCGAAAACTGAACAGTATACTAGAGTTATGAGTAATCAAATACAGAGGCTTAAACATAGACCGTAAACTGAACACTTGACTAGAGTTATGAGTAATCAAATATAGAGGCTTAAACATAGACCGAAAACTGAACACTATACTAGAGTTATGAGTAATCAAATATAGAGGCTTAAACATAGACCGAAAACTGAACACTAGACTAGAGTTATGCGTAATCAAATATAGAGGCTTAAACATAGACCGAAAACTGAACACTATACTAGAGTTATGCGTAATCAAATATAGAGGCTTAAACATAGACCGAAAACTGAACACTAGACTAGAGTTATGAGTAATCAAATATAGAGGCTTAAACATAGACCGAAAACTGAACACTAGACTAGAGTTATGAGTAATCAAATACAGAGGCTTAAACATAGACCGAAAACTGAACACTATACTAGAGTTATGAGTAATCAAATATAGAGGCTTAAACATAGACCGAAAACTGAACACTAGACTAGAGTTATGAGTAATCAAATACAGAGGCTTAAACATAGACCGAAAACTGAACACTATACTAGAGTTATGAGTAATCAAATATAGAGGCTTAAACATAGACCGAAAACTGAACACTAGACTAGAGTTATGAGTAATCAAATATAGAGGCTTAAACACAGACCGAAAACTGAACACTAGACTAGAGTTATGAGTAATCAAATACAGAGGCTTAAACATAGACCGAAAACTTAACACTATACTAGAGTTATGAGTAATCAAATATAGAGGCTTAAACATAGACCGAAAACTGAACACTAGACTAGAGTTATGAGTAATCAATTATAGAGGCTTAAACATAGACCGAAAACTGAACACTAGACTAGAGTTATGAGTAATCAAATATAGAGGCTTAAACATAGACCGAAAACTGAACACTAGACTAGAGTTATGAGTAATCAAATATAGAGGCTTAAACATAGACCGAAAACTGAACACTAGACTAGAGTTATGAGTAATCAAATATAGAGGCTTAAACATAGACCGAAAACTGAACACTATACTAGAGTTATGAGTAATCAAATATAGAGGCTTAAACATAGACCGAAAACTGAACACTAGACTAGAGTTATGAGTAATCAAATATAGAGGCTTAAACATAGACCGAAAACGGAACACTAGACTAGAGTTATGAGTAATCAAATATAGAGGCTTAAACATAGACCGAAAACGGAACACTAGACTAGAGTTATGAGTAATCAAATATAAAGGCTTAAACAAAGACCGAAAACTGAACACTATACTAGAGTTATGAGTAATCAAATACAGAGGCTTAAACATAGACCGAAAACTGAACACTAGACTAGAGTTATGAGTAATCAAATATAGAGGCTTAAACATAGACCGAAAACGGAACACTAGACTAGAGTTATGAGTAATCAAATATAGAGGCTTAAACATAGACCGAAAACTGAACACTATACTAGAGTTATGAGTAATCAAATATAGAGGCTTAAACATAGACCGAAAACGGAACACTAGACTAGAGTTATGAGTAATCAAATATAGAGGCTTAAACATAGACCGAAAACGGAACACTAGACTAGAGTTATGAGTAATCAAATATAGAGGCTTAAACATAGACCGAAAACGGAACACTAGACTAGAGTTATGAGTAATCAAATATAGAGGCTTAAACATAGACCGAAAACTGAACACTATACTAGAGTTATGAGTAATCAAATATAGAGGCTTAAACATAGACCGAAAACTGAACACTAGACTAGAGTTATGAGTAATCAAATATAGAGGCTTAAACATAGACCGAAAACTGAACACTATACTAGAGTTATGAGTAATCAAATATAGAGGCTTAAACATAGACCGAAAACTGAACACTAGACTAGTGTTATGAGTAATCAAATACAGAGGCTTAAACATAGACCGAAAACTGAACACTATACTAGAGTTATGAGTAATCAAATATAGAGGCTTAAACATAGACCGAAAACTGAACACTAGACTAGAGTTATGAGTAATCAAATATAGAGGCTTAAACAAAGACCGAAAACTGAAAACTATACTAGAGTTATGAGTAATCAAATATAGAGGCTTAAACATAGACCGAAAACTGAACACTATACTAGAGTTATGAGTAATCAAATATAGAGGCTTAAACATAGACCGAAAACTGAACACTAGACTAGAGTTATGCGTAATCAAATATAGAGGCTTAAACATAGACCGAAAACTGAACACTATACTAGAGTTATGCGTAATCAAATATAGAGGCTTAAACATAGACCGAAAACTGAACACTAGACTAGAGTTATGAGTAATCAAATATAGAGGCTTAAACATAGACCGAAAACTGAACACTAGACTAGAGTTATGAGTAATCAAATACAGAGGCTTAAACATAGACCGAAAACTGAACACTATACTAGAGTTATGAGTAATCAAATATAGAGGCTTAAACATAGACCGAAAACTGAACACTAGACTAGAGTTATGAGTAATCAAATACAGAGGCTTAAACATAGACCGAAAACTGAACAGTATACTAGAGTTATGAGTAATCAAATACAGAGGCTTAAACATAGACCGTAAACTGAACACTTGACTAGAGTTATGAGTAATCAAATATAGAGGCTTAAACATAGACCGAAAACTGAACACTATACTAGAGTTATGAGTAATCAAATATAGAGGCTTAAACATAGACCGAAAACTGAACACTAGACTAGAGTTATGCGTAATCAAATATAGAGGCTTAAACATAGACCGAAAACTGAACACTATACTAGAGTTATGCGTAATCAAATATAGAGGCTTAAACATAGACCGAAAACTGAACACTAGACTAGAGTTATGAGTAATCAAATATAGAGGCTTAAACATAGACCGAAAACTGAACACTAGACTAGAGTTATGAGTAATCAAATACAGAGGCTTAAACATAGACCGAAAACTGAACACTATACTAGAGTTATGAGTAATCAAATATAGAGGCTTAAACATAGACCGAAAACTGAACACTAGACTAGAGGTATGAGTAATCAAATACAGAGGCTTAAACATAGACCGAAAACTGAACACTATACTAGAGTTATGAGTAATCAAATATAGAGGCTTAAACATAGACCGAAAACTGAACAATAGACTAGAGTTATGAGTAATCAAATACAGAGGCTTAAACATAGACCGAAAACTGAACACTATACTAGAGTTATGAGTAATCAAATACAGAGGCTTAAACATAGACCGAAAACTGAACACTAGACTAGAGTTATGAGTAATCAAATATAGAGGCTTAAACATAGACCGAAAACTGAACACTATACTAGAGTTATGCGTAATCAAATACAGAGGCTTAAACATAGACCGAAAACTGAACACTAGACTAGAGTTATGAGTAATCAAATACAGAGGCTTAAACATAGACCGAAAAATGAACACTATACTAGAGTTATGAGTAATCAAATATAGAGGCTTAAACATAGACCGAAAACTGAACACTATACTAGAGTTATGAGTAATCAAATACAGAGGCTTAAACATAGACCGAAAACTGAACAGTATACTAGAGTTATGAGTAATCAAATACAGAGGCTTAAACATAGACCGTAAACTGAACACTTGACTAGAGTTATGAGTAATCAAATATAGAGGCTTAAACATAGACCGAAAACTGAACACTATACTAGAGTTATGAGTAATCAAATATAGAGGCTTAAACATAGACCGAAAACTGAACACTAGACTAGAGTTATGCGTAATCAAATATAGAGGCTTAAACATAGACCGAAAACTGAACACTATACTAGAGTTATGCGTAATCAAATATAGAGGCTTAAACATAGACCGAAAACTGAACACTAGACTAGAGTTATGAGTAATCAAATATAGAGGCTTAAACATAGACCGAAAACTGAACACTAGACTAGAGTTATGAGTAATCAAATACAGAGGCTTAAACATAGACCGAAAACTGAACACTATACTAGAGTTATGAGTAATCAAATATAGAGGCTTAAACATAGACCGAAAACTGAACACTAGACTAGAGGTATGAGTAATCAAATACAGAGGCTTAAACATAGACCGAAAACTGAACACTATACTAGAGTTATGAGTAATCAAATATAGAGGCTTAAACATAGACCGAAAACTGAACAATAGACTAGAGTTATGAGTAATCAAATACAGAGGCTTAAACATAGACCGAAAACTGAACACTATACTAGAGTTATGAGTAATCAAATACAGAGGCTTAAACATAGACCGAAAACTGAACACTAGACTAGAGTTATGAGTAATCAAATATAGAGGCTTAAACATAGACCGAAAACTGAACACTATACTAGAGTTATGCGTAATCAAATACAGAGGCTTAAACATAGACCGAAAACTGAACACTAGACTAGAGTTATGAGTAATCAAATACAGAGGCTTAAACATAGACCGAAAAATGAACACTATACTAGAGTTATGAGTAATCAAATATAGAGGCTTAAACATAGACCGAAAACTGAACACTATACTAGAGTTATGAGTAATCAAATATAGAGGCTTAAACATAGACCGAAAACTGAACACTAGACTAGAGTTATGAGTAATCAAATACAGAGGCTTAAACATAGACCGAAAACTGAACACTATACTAGAGTTATGAGTAATCAAATACAGAGGCTTAAACATAGACCGAAAACTGAACACTAGACTAGAGTTATGAGTAATCAAATATAGAGGCTTAACCATAGACCGAAAACTGAACACTATACTAGAGTTATGCGTAATCAAATACAGAGGCTTAAACATAGACCGAAAACGGAACACTAGACTAGAGTTATGAGTAATCAAATACAGAGGCTTAAACATAGACCGAAAACTGAACACTATACTAGAGTTATGAGTAATCAAATATAGAGGCTTAAACATAGACCGAAAACTGAACACTAGACTAGAGTTATGAGTAATCAAATACAGAGGCTTAAACATAGACAGAAAACTGAACACTATACTAGAGTTATGAGTAATCAAATATAGAGGCTTAAACATAGACCGAAAACTGAATACTAGACTAGAGTTATGCGTAATCAAATATAGAGGCTTAAACATAGACCGAAAACTGAACACTATACTAGAGTTATGCGTAATCAAATATAGAGGCTTAAACATAGACCGAAAACTGAACACTAGACTAGAGTTATGAGTAATCAAATATAGAGGCTTAAACATAGACCGAAAACTGAACACTAGACTAGAGTTATGAGTAATCAAATACAGAGGCTTAAACATAGACCGAAAACTGAACACTATACTAGAGTTATGAGTAATCAAATATAGAGGCTTAAACATAGACCGAAAACTGAACACTAGACTAGAGTTATGAGTAATCAAATACAGAGGCTTAAACATAGACCGAAAACTGAACACTAGACTAGAGTTATGAGTAATCAAATACAGAGGCTTAAACATAGACCGAAAACTGAACACTATACTAGAGTTATGAGTAATCAAATATAGAGGCTTAAACATAGACCGAAAACTGAACACTAGACTAGAGTTATGAGTAATCAAATACAGAGGCTTAAACATAGACCGAAAACTGAACACTATACTAGAGTTATGAGTAATCAAATACAGAGGCTTAAACATAGACCGAAAACTGAACACTATACTAGAGTTATGAGTAATCAAATACAGAGGCTTAAACATAGACCGAAAACTGAACACTAGACTAGAGTTATGAGTAATCAAATATAGAGGCTTAAACATAGACCGAAAACTGAGCACTATACTAGAGTTATGCGTAATCAAATACAGATGCTTAAACATAGACCGAAAACTGAACACTAGACTAGAGTTATGAGTAATCAAATACAGAGGCTTAAACATAGACCGAAAACTGAACACTAGACTAGAGTTATGAGTAATCAAATATAGAGGCTTAAACATAGACCGAAAACTGAACACTAGACTAGAGTTATGAGTAATCAAATACAGAGGCTTAAACATAGACCGAAAACTGAACACTATACTAGAGTTATGAGTAATCAAATATAGAGGCTTAAATATAGACCGAAAACTGAACACTAGACTAGAGTTATGAGTAATCAAATACAGAGGCTTAAACATAGACCGAAAACTGAACACTATACTAGAGTTATGAGTAATCAAATACAGAGGCTTAAACATAGACCGAAAACTGAACACTAGACTAGAGTTATGAGTAATCAAATATAGAGGCTTAAACATAGACCGAAAACTGAACACTAGACTAGAGTTATGAGTAATCAAATATAGAGGCTTAAATATAGACCGAAAACTGAACACTAGACTAGAGTTATGAGTAATCAAATATAGAGGCTTAAACATAGACCGAAAACTGAACACTAGACTAGAGTTATGAGTAATCAAATACAGAGGCTTAAACATAGACCGAAAACTGAACACTATACTAGAGTTATGAGTAATCAAATATAGAGGCTTAAACATAGACCGAAAACTGAACACTAGACTAGAGTTATGAGTAATCAAATATAGAGGCTTAAACACAGACCGAAAACTGAACACTAGACTAGAGTTATGAGTAATCAAATACAGAGGATTAAACATAGACCGAAAACTGAACACTATACTAGAGTTATGAGTAATCAAATACAGAGGCTTAAACATAGACCGAAAACTGAACACTATACTAGAGTTATGAGTAAACAAATATAGAGGCTTAAACATAGACCGAAAACTGAACACTAGACTAGAGTTATGAGTAATCAAATACAGAGGCTTAAACATAGACCGAAAACTGAACACTATACTAGAGTTATGAGTAATCAAATACAGAGGCTTAAACATAGACCGAAAACTGAACACTATACTAGAGTTATGAGTAATCAAATACAGAGGCTTAAACATAGACCGAAAACTGAACACTATACTAGAGTTATGAGTAATCAAATACAGAGGCTTAAACATAGACCGAAAACTGAACACTAGACTAGAGTTATGAGTAATCAAATATAGAGGCTTAAACATAGACCGAAAACTGAACACTAGACTAGAGTTATGAGTAATCAAATATAGAGGCTTAAACATAGACCGAAAACTGAACACTAGACTAGAGTTATGAGTAATCAAATATAGAGGCTTAAACATAGACCGAAAACTGAACACTAGACTAGAGTTATGAGTAATCAAATACAGAGGCTTAAACATAGACCGAAAACTGAACACTATACTAGAGTTATGAGTAATCAAATATAGAGGCTTAAACATAGACCGAAAACTGAAAACTAGACTAGAGTTATGAGTAATCAAATATAGAGGCTTAAACACAGACCGAAAACTGAACACTAGACTAGAGTTATGAGTAATCAAATACAGAGGCTTAAACATAGACCGAAAACTTAACACTATACTAGAGTTATGAGTAATCAAATATAGAGGCTTAAACATAGACCGAAAACTGAACACTAGACTAGAGTTATGAGTGATCAATTATAGAGGCTTAAACATAGACCGAAAACTGAACACTAGACTAGAGTTATGAGTAATCAAATATAGAGGCTTAAACATAGACCGAAAACTGAAAACTAGACTAGAGTTATGAGTAATCAAATATAGAGGCTTAAACACAGACCGAAAACTGAACACTAGACTAGAGTTATGAGTAATCAAATACAGAGGCTTAAACATAGACCGAAAACTTAACACTATACTAGAGTTATGAGTAATCAAATATAGAGGCTTAAACATAGACCGAAAACTGAACACTAGACTAGAGTTATGAGTGATCAATTATAGAGGCTTAAACATAGACCGAAAACTGAACACTAGACTAGAGTTATGAGTAATCAAATATAGAGGCTTAAACATAGACCGAAAACTGAACACTAGACTAGAGTTATGAGTAATCAAATATAGAGGCTTAAACATAGACCGAAAACTGAACACTAGACTAGAGTTATGAGTAATCAAATATAGAGGCTTAAACATAGACCGAAAACGGAACACTAGACTAGAGTTATGAGTAATCAAATATAGAGGCTTAAACATAGACCGAAAACGGAACACTAGACTAGAGTTATGAGTAATCAAATATAGAGGCTTAAACATAGACCGAAAACTGAACACTAGACTAGAGTTATGAGTAATCAAATATAGAGGCTTAAACATAGACCGAAAACTGAGCACTATACTAGAGTTATGCGTAATCAAATACAGATGCTTAAACATAGACCGAAAACTGAACACTAGACTAGAGTTATGAGTAATCAAATACAGAGGCTTAAACATAGACCGAAAACTGAACACTAGACTAGAGTTATGAGTAATCAAATATAGAGGCTTAAACATAGACCGAAAACTGAACACTAGACTAGAGTTATGAGTAATCAAATACAGAGGCTTAAACATAGACCGAAAACTGAACACTATACTAGAGTTATGAGTAATCAAATATAGAGGCTTAAATATAGACCGAAAACTGAACACTAGACTAGAGTTATGAGTAATCAAATACAGAGGCTTAAACATAGACCGAAAACTGAACACTATACTAGAGTTATGAGTAATCAAATACAGAGGCTTAAACATAGACCGAAAACTGAACACTAGACTAGAGTTATGAGTAATCAAATATAGAGGCTTAAACATAGACCGAAAACTGAACACTAGACTAGAGTTATGAGTAATCAAATATAGAGGCTTAAATATAGACCGAAAACTGAACACTAGACTAGAGTTATGAGTAATCAAATATAGAGGCTTAAACATAGACCGAAAACTGAACACTAGACTAGAGTTATGAGTAATCAAATACAGAGGCTTAAACATAGACCGAAAACTGAACACTATACTAGAGTTATGAGTAATCAAATATAGAGGCTTAAACATAGACCGAAAACTGAACACTAGACTAGAGTTATGAGTAATCAAATATAGAGGCTTAAACACAGACCGAAAACTGAACACTAGACTAGAGTTATGAGTAATCAAATACAGAGGATTAAACATAGACCGAAAACTGAACACTATACTAGAGTTATGAGTAATCAAATACAGAGGCTTAAACATAGACCGAAAACTGAACACTATACTAGAGTTATGAGTAAACAAATATAGAGGCTTAAACATAGACCGAAAACTGAACACTAGACTAGAGTTATGAGTAATCAAATACAGAGGCTTAAACATAGACCGAAAACTGAACACTATACTAGAGTTATGAGTAATCAAATACAGAGGCTTAAACATAGACCGAAAACTGAACACTATACTAGAGTTATGAGTAATCAAATACAGAGGCTTAAACATAGACCGAAAACTGAACACTATACTAGAGTTATGAGTAATCAAATACAGAGGCTTAAACATAGACCGAAAACTGAACACTAGACTAGAGTTATGAGTAATCAAATATAGAGGCTTAAACATAGACCGAAAACTGAACACTAGACTAGAGTTATGAGTAATCAAATATAGAGGCTTAAACATAGACCGAAAACTGAACACTAGACTAGAGTTATGAGTAATCAAATATAGAGGCTTAAACATAGACCGAAAACTGAACACTAGACTAGAGTTATGAGTAATCAAATACAGAGGCTTAAACATAGACCGAAAACTGAACACTATACTAGAGTTATGAGTAATCAAATATAGAGGCTTAAACATAGACCGAAAACTGAAAACTAGACTAGAGTTATGAGTAATCAAATATAGAGGCTTAAACACAGACCGAAAACTGAACACTAGACTAGAGTTATGAGTAATCAAATACAGAGGCTTAAACATAGACCGAAAACTTAACACTATACTAGAGTTATGAGTAATCAAATATAGAGGCTTAAACATAGACCGAAAACTGAACACTAGACTAGAGTTATGAGTGATCAATTATAGAGGCTTAAACATAGACCGAAAACTGAACACTAGACTAGAGTTATGAGTAATCAAATATAGAGGCTTAAACATAGACCGAAAACTGAACACTAGACTAGAGTTATGAGTAATCAAATATAGAGGCTTAAACATAGACCGAAAACTGAACACTAGACTAGAGTTATGAGTAATCAAATATAGAGGCTTAAACATAGACCGAAAACGGAACACTAGACTAGAGTTATGAGTAATCAAATATAGAGGCTTAAACATAGACCGAAAACGGAACACTAGACTAGAGTTATGAGTAATCAAATATAGAGGCTTAAACATAGACCGAAAACGGAACACTAGACTAGAGTTATGAGTAATCAAATATAGAGGCTTAAACAAAGACCGAAAACTGAACACTATACTAGAGTTATGAGTAATCAAATACAGAGGCTTAAACATAGACCGAAAACTGAACACTAGACTAGAGTTATGAGTAATCAAATATAGAGGCTTAAATATAGACCGAAAACGGAACACTAGACTAGAGTTATGAGTAATCAAATATAGAGGCTTAAACATAGACCGAAAACTGAACACTATACTAGATTTATTAGTAATCAAATATAGAGGCTTAAACATAGACCGAAAACTGAACACTAGACTAGAGTTATGAGTAATCAAATATAGAGGCTTAAACATAGACCGAAAACTGAACACTAGACTAGAGTTATGAGTAATCAAATATAGAGGCTTAAACACAGACCGAAAACTGAACACTAGACTAGAGTTATGAGTAATTAAATACAGAGGCTTAAACATAGACCGAAAACTGAACACTATACTAGAGTTATGAGTAATCAAATATAGAGGCTTAAACATAGACCGAAAACTGAACACTAGACTAGAGTTATGAGTAATCAATTATAGAGGCTTAAACATAGACCGAAAACTGAACACTAGACTAGAGTTATGAGTAATCAAATATAGAGGCTTAAACATAGACCGAAAACTGAACACTAGACTAGAGTTATGAGTAATCAAATATAGAGGCTTAAACATAGACCGAAAACTAAACACTAGACTAGAGTTATGAGTAATCAAATATAGAGGCTTAAACATAGACCCAAAACTGAACACAATACTAGAGTTATGAGTAATCAAATATAGAGGCTTAAACATAGACCGAAAACTGAACACTAGACTAGAGTTATGAGTAATCAAATATAGAGGCTTAAACATAGACCGAAAACTGAACACTATACTAGAGTTATGAGCAATCAAATATAGAGGCTTAAACATAGACCGAAAACTGAACACTAGACTAGAGTTATGAGTAATCAAATATAGAGGCTTAAACATAGACCGAAAACGGAACACTAGACTAGAGTTATGAGTAATCAAATATAGAAGCTTAAACATAGACCGAAAACGGAACACTAGACTAGAGTTATGAGTAATCAAATATAGAGGCTTAAACATAGACCGAAAACTGAACACTATACTAGAGTTATGAGTAATCAAATACAGAGGCTTAAACATAGACCGAAAACTGAACACTAGACTAGAGTTATGAGTAATCAAATATAGAGGCTTAAACATAGACCGAAAACGGAACACTAGACTAGAGTTATGAGTAATCAAATATAGAGGCTTAAACATAGACCGAAAACTGAACACTATACTAGAGTTATGAGTAATCAAATATAGAGGCTTAAACATAGACCGAAAACTGAACACTAGACTAGAGTTATGAGTAATCAAATATAGAGGCTTAAACATAGACCGAAAACGGAACACTAGACTAGAGTTATGAGTAATCAAATATAGAGGCTTAAACATAGACTGAAAACGGAACACTAGACTAGAGTTATGAGTAATCAAATATAGAGGCTTAAACATAGACCGAAAACTGAACACTATACTAGAGTTATGAGTAATCAAATATAGAGGCTTAAACAAAGACCGAAAACTGAACACTAGACTAGAGTTATGAGTAATCAAATATAGAGGCTTAAACATAGACCGAAAACTGAACACTAGACTAGAGTTATGAGTAATCAAATATAGAGGCTTAAACATAGACCGAAAACTGAACACTATACTAGAGTTATAAGTAATCAAATATAGAGGCTTAAACATAGACCGAAAACTGAACACTATACTAGAGTTATGAGTAATCAAATATAGAGGCTTAAAAATAGACCGAAAACTGAACACTAGACTAGAGTTATGAGTAATCAAATATAGAGGCTTAAACATAGACCGAAAACTGAAAACTATACTAGAGTTATGAGTAATCAAATATAGAGGCTTAAACATAGACCGAAAACTGAACACTATACTAGAGTTATGAGTAATCAAATACAGAGGCTTAAACATAGACCGAAAACTGAACACTAGACTAGAGTTATGAGTAATCAAATACAGAGGCTTAAACATAGACCGAAACTGAACACTAGACTAGAGTTATGAATAATCAAATATAGAGGCTTAAACATAGACCGAAAACTGAACACTATACTAGAGTTATGAATAATCAAATATAGAGGCTTAAACATAGACCGAAAATTGAACACTAGACTAGAGTTATGAATAATCAAATATAGAGGCTTAAACATAGACCGAAAACTGAACACTAGACTAGAGTTATAAATAATCAAATATAGATGCTTAAACATAGACCGAAAACTGAACACTATTACTAGAGTTATGAGTAATCAAATATAGAGGCTTAAACATAGACCGAAAACTGAACACTAGACTAGAGTTATGAGTAATCAAATATAGAGGCTTAAACATAGACCGAAAACTGAACACTAGACTAGAGTTATGAGTAATCAAATATAGAGGCTTAAACACAGACCGAAAACTGAACACTAGACTAGAGTTATGAGTAATCAAATATAGAGGCTTAAACATAGACCGAAAACTGAACACTATACTAGAGTTATGAGTAATCAAATATAGAAGCTTAAACATAGACCGAAAACTGAACACTAGACTAGAGTTATGAGTAATCAAATACAGAGGCTTAAACATAGACCGAAAACTGAACACTATACTAGAGTTATGAGTAATCAAATATAGAGGCTTAAACATAGACCGAAAACTGTACACTAGATTAGAGTTATGAGTAATAAATACAGAGGCTTAAACATAGACCGAAAACTGAACACTATACTAGAGTTATGAGTAATCAAATATAGAGGCTTAAACATAGACCGAAAACTGAACACTAGACTAGAGTTATGAGTAATCAAATATAGAGGCTTAAACATAGACCGAAAACGGAACACTAGACTAGAGTTATGATTAATCAAATATAGAGGCTTAAACATAGACCGAAAACTGAACTCTATACTAGAGTTATGAGTAATCAAATATAGAGGCTTAAATATAGACGAAAACGGAACACTAGACTAGAGTTATGAGTAATCAAATATAGAGGCTTAAACATAGACCGAAAACTGAACACTATACTAGAGTTATGAGTAATCAAATATAGAGGCTTAAACATAGACCGAAAACTGAACACTAGACTAGAGTTATGAGTAATCAAATATAGAGGCTTAAACATAGACCGAAAACTGAACACTAGACTAGAGTTATGAGTAATCAAATATAGAGGCTTAAACACAGACCGAAAACTGAACACTAGACTAGAGTTATGAGTAATCAAATACAGAGGCTTAAACATAGACCGAAAACTGAACACTATACTAGAGTTATGAGTAATCAAATATAGAGGCTTAAACATAGACCGAAACTGAACACTAGACTAGAGTTATGAGTAATCAATTATAGAGGCTTAACATAGACCGAAAACTGAACACTAGACTAGAGTTATGAGTAATCAAATATAGAGGCTTAAACATAGACCGAAAACTGAACACTAGACTAGAGTTATGAGTAATCAAATATAGAGGCTTAAACATAGACCGAAAACTAAACACTAGACTAGAGTTATGAGTAATCAAATATAGAGGCTTAAACATAGACCCAAAACTGAACACAATACTAGAGTTATGAGTAATCAAATATAGAGGCTTAAACATAGACCGAAAACTGAACACTAGACTAGAGTTATGAGTAATCAAATATAGAGGCTTAAACATAGACCGAAAACTGAACACTAGACTAGAGTTATGAGTAATCAAATATAGAGGCTTAAACATAGACCGAAAACTGAACACTAGACTAGAGTTATGAGTAATCAAATATAGAGGCTTAAACATAGACCGAAAACGGAACACTAGACTAGAGTTATGAGTAATCAAATATAGAAGCTTAAACATAGACCGAAAACGGAACACTAGACTAGAGTTATGAGTAATCAAATATAGAGGCTTAAACATAGACCGAAAACTGAACACTATACTAGAGTTATGAGTAATCAAATACAGAGGCTTAAACATAGACCGAAAACTGAACACTAGACTAGAGTTATGAGTAATCAATATAGAGGCTTAAACATAGACCGAAAACGGAACACTAGACTAGAGTTATGAGTAATCAAATATAGAGGCTTAAACATAGACCGAAAACTGAACACTATACTAGAGTTATGAGTAATCAAATATAGAGGCTTAAACATAGACCGAAAACTGAACACTAGACTAGAGTTATGAGTAATCAAATATAGAGGCTTAAACATAGACCGAAAACGGAACACTAGACTAGAGTTATGAGTAATCAAATATAGAGGCTTAAACATAGACCGAAAACGGAACACTAGACTAGAGTTATGAGTAATCAAATATAGAGGCTTAAACATAGACCGAAAACTGAACACTATACTAGAGTTATGAGTAATCAAATATAGAGGCTTAAACAAAGACCGAAAACTGAACACTAGACTAGAGTTATGAGTAATCAAATATAGAGGCTTAAACATAGACCGAAAACTGAACACTAGACTAGAGTTATGAGTAATCAAATATAGAGGCTTAAACATAGACCGTAAACTGAACACTATACTAGAGTTATAAGTAATCAAATATAGAGGCTTAAACATAGACCGAAAACTGAACACTATACTAGAGTTATGAGTAATCAAATATAGAGGCTTAAAAATAGACCGAAAACTGAACACTAGACTAGAGTTATGAGTAATCAAATATAGAGGCTTAAACATAGACCGAAAACTGAAAACTATACTAGAGTTATGAGTAATCAAATATAGAGGCTTAAACATAGACCGAAAACTGAACACTATACTAGAGTTATGAGTAATCAAATACAGAGGCTTAAACATAGACCGAAAACTGAACACTAGACTAGAGTTATGAGTAATCAAATATAGAGGCTTAAACATAGACCGAAAATTGAACACTAGACTAGAGTTATGAATAATCAAATATAGAGGCTTAAACATAGACCGAAAACTGAACACTAGACTAGAGTTATGAATAATCAAATATAGATGCTTAAACATAGACCGAAAACTGAACACTATACTAGAGTTATGAGTAATCAAATATAGAGGCTTAAACATAGACCGAAAACTGAACACTAGACTAGAGTTATGAGTAATCAAATATAGAGGCTTAAACATAGACCGAAAACTGAACACTAGACTAGAGTTATGAGTAATCAAATATAGAGGCTTAAACACAGACCGAAAACTGAACACTAGACTAGAGTTATGAGTAATCAAATTTAGAGGCTTAAACATAGACCGAAAACTGAACACTATACTAGAGTTATGAGTAATCAAATATAGAAGCTTAAACATAGACCGAAAACTGAACACTAGACTAGAGTTATGAGTAATCAAATACAGAGGCTTAAACATAGACCGAAAACTGAACACTATACTAGAGTTATGAGTAATCAAATATAGAGGCTTAAACATAGACCGAAAACTGTACACTAGATTAGAGTTATGAGTAATAAAATACAGAGGCTTAAACATAGACCGAAAACTGAACACTATACTAGAGTTATGAGTAATCAAATATAGAGGCTTAAACATAGACCGAAAACTGAACACTAGACTAGAGTTATGAGTAATCAAATATAGAGGCTTAAACATAGACCGAAAACGGAACACTAGACTAGAGTTATGATTAATCAAATATAGAGGCTTAAACATAGACCGAAAACTGAACTCTATACTAGAGTTATGAGTAATCAAATATAGAGGCTTAAACATAGACCGAAAACTGAACACTATAATCGAGTTATGAGTAATCAAATATAGAGGCTTAAACACAGACCGAAAACTGAACACTAGACTAGAGTTATGAGTAATCAAATATAGAGGCTTAAACATAGACCGAAAACTGAACACTATACTAGAGTTATGAGTAATCAAATATAGAGGCTTAAACATAGACCGAAAACTGAACACTAGACTAGAGTTATGAGTAATCAAATATAGAGGCTTAAACATAGACCGAAAACTGAACACTATACTAGAGTTATGAGTAATCAAATACAGAGGCTTAAACATAGACCGAAAACTGAACACTATACTAGAGTTATGAGTAATCAAATATAGAGGCTTAAACATAGACCGAAAACTGAACACTAGACTAGAGTTATGAGTTATCAAATACAGAGGCTTAAACATAGACCGAAAACTGAACACTAGACTAGAGTTATGAGTAATCAAATATAGAGGCTTAAACATAGACCGAAAACGGAACACTAGACTAGAGTTATGAGTAATCAAATATAGAGGCTTAAACATAGACCGAAAACTGAACACTATACTAGAGTTATGAGTAATCAAATATAGAGGCTTAAACATAGACCGAAAACTGAACACTATACTAGAGTTATGTGTAATCAAATATAGAGGCTTAAACATAGACCGAAAACTGAACACTAGACTAGAGTTATGAGTAATCAAATATAGAGGCTTAAACACAGACCGAAAACTGAACACTAGACTAGAGTTATGAGTAATCAAATATAGAGGCTTAAACATAGACCGAAAACTGAACACTATACTAGAGTTATGAGTAATCAAATATAGAGGCTTAAACACAGACCGAAAACTGAACACTAGACTAGAGTTATGAGTAATCAAATATAGAGGCTTAAACATAGACCGAAAACGGAACACTAGACTAGAGTTATGAGTAATCAAATATAGATGGTTAAACATAGACCGAAAACGGAACACTAGACTAGAGTTATGAGTAATCAAATATAGAGGCTTAAACATAGACCGAAAACTGAACACTATACTAGAGTTATGAGTAATCAAATATAGAGGCTTAAACATAGACCGAAAACTGAACACTAGACTAGAGTTATGAGTAATCAAATATAGAGGCTTAAACATAGACCGAAAACTGAACACTAGACTAGAGTTATGAGTAATCAAATATAGAGGCTTAAACATAGACCGAAAACGGAACACTATACTAGAGTTATGAGTAATCAAATATAGAGGCTTAAACATAGACCGAAAACTGAACACTAGACTAGAGTTATGATTAATCAAATACAGAGGCTTAAACATAGACCGAAAACTGAACACTATACTAGAGTTATGAGTAATCAAATATAGAGGCTTAAACATAGACCGAAAACTGAACACTAGACTAGAGTTATGAGTAATCAAATATAGAGCCTTAAACATAGACCGAAAACTGAAAACTATACTAGAGTTATGAGTAATCAAATATAGAGGCTTAAACATAGACCGAAAACTGAACACTACACTAGAGTTATGAATAATCAAATATAGAGGCTTAAACATAGACCGAAAACTGAACACTAGACTAGAGTTATGAATAATCAAATATAGATGCTTAAACATAGACCGAAAACTGAACACTATACTAGAGTTATGAGTAATCAAATATAGAGGCTTAAACGTAGACCGAAAACTGAACACTAGACTAGAGTTATGAGTAATCAAATATAGAGGCTTAAACATAGACCGAAAACTGAACACTAGACTAGAGTTATGAGTAATCAAATATAGAGGCTTAAACACAGACCGAAAACTGAACACTAGACTAGAGTTATGAGTAATCAAATATAGAGGCTTAAACATAGACCGAAAACTGAACACTATACTAGAGTTATGAGTAATCAAATATAGAAGCTTAAACATAGACCGAAAACTGAACACTAGACTAGAGTTATGAGTAATCAAATACAGAGGCTTAAACATAGACCGAAAACTGAACACTATACTAGAGTTATGAGTAATCAAATATAGAGGCTTAAACATAGACCAAAAACTGAACACTAGACTAGAGTTATGAGTAATCAAATACAGAGGCTTAAACATAGACCGAAAACTGAACACTATACTAGAGTTATGAGTAATCAAATATAGAGGCTTAAACATAGACCGAAAACTGAACACTAGACTAGAGTTATGAGTAATCAAATATAGAGGCTTAAACATAGACCGAAAACTGAACACTAGACTAGAGTTATGATTAATCAAATATAGAGGCTTAAACATAGACCGAAAACTGAACTCTATACTAGAGTTATGAGTAATCAAATATAGAGGCTTAAACACTAGACCGAAAACTGAACACTAGACTAGAGTTATGAGTAATCAAATACAGAGGCTTAAACATAGACCGAAAACTGAACACTAGACTAGAGTTATGAATAATCAAATATAGAGGCTTAAACATAGACCGAAAACTGAACACTAGACTAGAGTTATGAATAATCAAATATAGAGGCTTAAACACAGACCGAAACTGAACACTAGACTAGAGTTATGAGTAATCAATAAGAGGCTTAAACATAGACCGAAAACTGAACACTAGACTAGAGTTATGACTAATCAAATATAGAGGCTTAAACATAGACCGAAAACGGAACACTAGACTAGAGTATGAGTAATCAAATATAGAGGCTTAAACATAGACCGAAAACTGAACACTATACTAGAGTTATGAGTAATCAAATATAGAGGCTTAAACATAGACCGAAAACTGAACACTAGACTAGAGTTAATGAGTAATCAAATATAGAGGCTTAAACATAGACCGAAACGGAACACTAGACTAGAGTTATGAGTAATCAAATATAGATGGT